>JAMPIV010002308.1:0-89372 GCA_024509875.1 Oreohelix idahoensis
CCATCTTCACCCCCCCCCAACCCCCCCCCCCCCACCCAAACTCCCCCAATACCACCTCCTCCGCACTTCTGTACATAACCCCCCGATACAATTAAAAACAACCATCGCTTAAAACGGACAGTCCCTTGTCCAAAATGCTAGATTTGCTGTTGTGGTTGTGGACAAGAAGGGGTGAATGTACTTAATATTAACAAATAGATTGTCAGCGGGTGTAAGAAAAAAGAGTTGTGCTGTGTAAAGCCACTACCGTTATATAGAAATGAGCAATGGACAATAATTATAAAAGAAAGGTAATGAATGAATGGTACGGAGATATGATTTTACAGATGAATCTTAAGATTATCATGGATAATTAAACAGAGTTATGATGATGTACACAGAAACGTATTACTAGTTTCAGAAGAATTTCTCTTTTTGTCTGGGTATGTTACAGGACGAGTAAAGCTGGCAGATATTGTGAAAGCTGGAAAGATTGAAGAAAAAACACAGAAGGAAGACACCTTTTATAGAAGGCAGTTGATAGTTTGACGTTGTGACATAGGAACAGTCGACAACAGAATTGATAAACATCATTGAGGACCGAAAGTTATGGAGAGACGTCATTCCTTACCCCAGCTGGCACGGCACTTGACGTTTGCAGCTACTTCTGTATGTAATTTTTCACGCTCTGCATTTACT
This sequence comes from Oreohelix idahoensis, assembly GCA_024509875.1. Lineage (NCBI taxonomy): Eukaryota > Metazoa > Mollusca > Gastropoda > Stylommatophora > Oreohelicidae > Oreohelix > Oreohelix idahoensis. Next base: position 679 of record JAMPIV010002308.1, read on the forward strand.
CTTACATGTCATGTGCAAATAGAGTGACGTTTCCTTGTTCCAGTTAATTCCCTTTGCAAAAACACAGTGGATCACGAGAAACGAAGGCCCCCATACGCCAACAGTAGCCTACTTAGGAGTTTTGGGAATCTACATTAGAAATACTGAGCCCTCTAAAGATTTGCCCTAATTAAAATCATGTCAGTTTTCAGGTTTCAGGGTATTTGGAATTTATAATAAGTGCAAGCTAAATGTAACCTTTTTTCTGTACCCGACAATCACCTTCTTGCGATTCCATACTGACAGAGCAGTGAAAATGCTAAATAAATTACGTTTTACTAAATTTTAACAACACTTTGAAGAAAGGTTAAATTTCCTTGTTCACAAATAAAGTAAACTTTAGTTAACTAACTCGTGGATGTTCACACGGAACAAAAAAAAAAAAAAAAAAAAAAAAGAAAGCACAATTTACCTTGGGACATCCCACATTTAAGTGCCGGCGGGAGAGGGGTGGTCTGAATTTTTCTTGGTAAAATATTGTTTCTCTCCCCCCCCTCCCCACCCCGTCACCTAGAGATCTATCAGATCCCCTTTTGTGATCTACCGGTAGTCGCGAACGACCAGTTGCTTACACTTGCCATATGCCACAAGGAATCCTCAAGTTTTTATAATAATTCGGCAAGCCAGAATTAATGGCCTGGTTACAATACAATTGATGAAACCACGTAACGCTTGTCTGCATAAGCATCGGAAGAAAGAAATATAGTACAGATAAAACACGGGTGCATCATTTTCAATCGACGAGATGCGCTGCCAGAGAAGAGGACTACTTAAGTACTTAGGAAAAAAGAGAAACTGGCTGGATCCCAAGTCAGACATACCACCAGTGCCATATACCCTCTACGCCAGAACTGCGCCATACACCCTCTATGCCAAAACTGCGCCATAAATCCTAAATTAATATTAGACAAACATAAAGTTATGTTTTCAGGCACTCGTAAGAAATAAAGAAGTAGAACACTTGGACAACAGAAAAACAACAGACGTGAGTGGCTTACCCAGGGTTCGAACCCCGTACCTTCCGTACGACAACTCCGCCTAGCTATCAAGCGAATCACACTGACCCCACGGCCAGCTAGGCATCCCCAAAAAAAGATGCTTTGCTGGCTATTTATCAGTACGAAACACACAAGATAACACCGGAAGTATACAGTGGGCAACTCAGCCCTTAAATGACGCAATCACTTCTGTTGTTCTCCTATTAACAGTATGTGTCAGTCCAAACAAGACAAAGACCTTGATACTGGGTCCAGTAAATAGTAGAAGACTTAAGGAAATTAGTATAGAACAGAGGGTAGGTTTCTGGTATTGTATAAACATAAATAACACATAAGGAAGGGAAACCCGAGGCCTGTAAACAGTAAATTAATATTAGACAAACATAAAGGTATGTTTTCAGGCACTCGTAAGAAATAAAGAAGTAGAACACTTGGACAACAGAAAAACAACAGACGTGAGTGGCTTACCCAGGGTTCGAACCCCGTACCTTCCGTACGACAACTCCGCCTAGCTATCAAGCGAATCACACTGACCCCACGGCCAGCTAGGCATCCCCAAAAAAGATGCTTTGCTGGCTATTTATCAGTACGAAACACACAAGATAACACCGGAAGTATACAGTGGGCAACTCAGCCCTTAAATGACGCAATCACTTCTGTTGTTCTCCTATTAACAGTATGTGTCAGTCCAAACAAGACAAAGACCTTGATACTGGGTCCAGTAAATAGTAGAAGACTTAAGGACATTAGTATAGAACAGAGGGTAGGTTTCTGGTATTGTATAAACATAAATAACACATAAGGAAGGGAAACCCGAGGCCTGTAAACAGTAAATTAATATTAGACAAACATAAAGGTATGTTTTCAGGCACTCGTAAGAAATAAAGAAGTAGAACACTTGGGCAACAGAAAAACAACAGACGTGAGTGGCTTACCCAGGGTTCGAACCCCGTACCTTCCGTACGACAACTCCGCCTAGCTATCAAGCGAATCACACTGACCCCACGGCCAGCTAGGCATCCCCAAAAAAAGATGCTTTGCTGGCTATTTATCAGTACGAAACACACAAGATAACACCGGAAGTATACAGTGGGCAACTCAGCCCTTAATGACGCAATCACTTCTGTTGTTCTCCTATTAACAGTATGTGTCAGTCCAAACAAGACAAAGACCTTGATACTGGGTCCAGTAAATAGTAGAAGACTTAAGGACATTAGTATAGAACAGAGGGTAGGTTTCTGGTATTGTATAAACATAAATAACACATAAGGAAGGGAAACCCGAGGCCTGTAAACAGTAAATTAATATTAGACAAACATAAAGGTATGTTTTCAGGCACTCGTAAGAAATAAAGAAGTAGAACACTTGGACAACAGAAAAAAAACAACAGACGTGAGTGGCTTACCCAGGGTTCGAACCCCGTACCTTCCGTACGACAACTCCGCCTAGCTATCAAGCGAATCACACTGACCCCACGGCCAGCTAGGCATCCCCAAAAAAAGATGCTTTGCTGGCTATTTATCAGTACGAAACACACAAGATAACACCGGAAGTATACAGTGGGCAACTCAGCCCTTAAATGACGCAATCACTTCTGTTGTTCTCCTATTAACAGTATGTGTCAGTCCAAACAAGACAAAGACCTTGATACTGGGTCCAGTAAATAGTAGAAGACTTAAGGACATTAGTATAGAACAGAGGGTAGGTTTCTGGTATTGTATAAACATAAATAACACATAAGGAAGGGAAACCCGAGGCCTGTAAACAGTAAATTAATATTAGACAAACATAAAGGTATGTTTTCAGGCACTCGTAAGAAATAAAGAAGTAGAACATTGGACAACAGAAAAACAACAGACGTGAGTGGCTTACCCAGGGTTCGAACCCCGTACCTTCCGTACGACAACTCCGCCTAGCTATCAAGCGAATCACACTGACCCCACGGCCAGCTAGGCATCCCAAAAAAAAAGATGCTTTGCTGGCTATTTATCAGTACGAAACACACAAGATAACACCGGAAGTATACAGTGGGCAACTCATCCCTTAAATGACGCAATCACTTCTGTTGTTCTCCTATTAACAGTATGTGTCAGTCCAAACAAGACAAAGACCTTGATACTGGGTCCAGTAAATAGTAGAAGACTTAAGGACATTAGTATAGAACAGAGGGTAGGTTTCTGGTATTGTATAAACATAAATAACACATAAGGAAGGGAAACCCGAGGCCTGTAAACAGTAAATTAATATTAGACAACATAAAGGTATGTTTTCAGGCACTCGTAAGAAATAAAGAAGTAGAACACTTGGACAACAGAAAAACAACAGACGTGAGTGGCTTACCCAGGGTTCGAACCCCGTACCTTCCGTACGACAACTCCGCCTAGCTATCAAGCGAATCACACTGACCCCACGGCCAGCTAGGCATCCCCAAAAAAAGATGCTTTGCTGGCTATTTATCAGTACGAAACACACAAGATAACACCGGAAGTATACAGTGGGCAACTCAGCCCTTAAATGACGCAATCACTTCTGTTGTTCTCCTATTAACAGTATGTGTCAGTCCAAACAAGACAAAGACCTTGATACTGGGTCCAGTAAATAGTAGAAGACTTAAGGACATTAGTATAGAACAGAGGGTAGGTTTCTGGTATTGTATAAACATAAATAACACATAAGGAAGGGGAAACCGAGGCCTGTAAACAGTAAATTAATATTAGACAAACATAAAGGTATGTTTTCAGGCACTCGTAAGAAATAAAGAAGTAGAACACTTGGACAACAGAAAAACAACAGACGTGAGTGGCTTACCCAGGGTTCGAACCCGTACCTTCCGTACGACAACTCCGCCTAGCTATCAAGCGAATCACACTGACCCCACGGCCAGCTAGGCATCCCAAAAAAAAGATGCTTTGCTGGCTATTTATCAGTACGAAACACACAAGATAACACCGGAAGTATACAGTGGGCAACTCAGCCCTTAAATGACGCAATCACTTCTGTTGTTCTCCTATTAACAGTATGTGTCAGTCCAAACAAGACAAAGACCTTGATACTGGGTCCAGTAAATAGTAGAAGACTTAAGGACATTAGTATAGAACAGAGGGTAGGTTTCTGGTATTGTATAAACATAAATAACACATAAGGAAGGGAAACCCGAGGCCTGTAAACAGTAAATTAATATTAGACAAACATAAAGGTATGTTTTCAGGCACTCGTAAGAAATAAAGAAGTAGAACACTTGGACAACAGAAAAACAACAGACGTGAGTGGCTTACCCAGGGTTCGAACCCCGTACCTTCCGTACGACAACTCCGCCTAGCTATCAGCGAATCACACTGACCCCACGGCCAGCTAGGCATCCCCAAAAAAAGATGCTTTGCTGGCTATTTATCAGTACGAAACACACAAGATAACACCGGAAGTATACAGTGGGCAACTCAGCCCTTAAATGACGCAATCACTTCTGTTGTTCTCCTATTAACAGTATGTGTCAGTCCAAACAAGACAAAGACCTTGATACTGGGTCCAGTAAATAGTAGAAGACTTAAGGACATTAGTATAGAACAGAGGGTAGGTTTCTGGTATTGTATAAACATAAATAACACATAAGGAAGGGAAACCCGAGGCCTGTAAACAGTAAATTAATATTAGACAAACATAAAGGTATGTTTTCAGGCACTCGTAAGAAATAAAGAAGTAGAACACTTGGACAACAGAAAAAAACAACAGACGTGAGTGGCTTACCCAGGGTTCGAACCCCGTACCTTCCGTACGACAACTCCGCCTAGCTATCAAGCGAATCACACTGACCCCACGGCCAGCTAGGCATCCCCAAAAAAAGATGCTTTGCTGGCTATTTATCAGTACGAAACACACAAGATAACACCGGAAGTATACAGTGGGCAACTCAGCCCTTAAATGACGCAATCACTTCTGTTGTTCTCCTATTAACAGTATGTGTCAGTCCAAACAAGACAAAGACCTTGATACTGGGTCCAGTAAATAGTAGAAGACTTAAGGACATTAGTATAGAACAGAGGGTAGGTTTCTGGTATTGTATAAACATAAATAACACATAAGGAAGGGAAACCCGAGGCCTGTAAACAGTAAATTAATATTAGACAAATATAAAGGTATGTTTTCAGGCACTCGTAAGAAATAAAGAAGTAGAACACTTGGACAACAGAAAAACAACAGACGTGAGTGGCTTACCCAGGGTTCGAACCCCGTACCTTCCGTACGACAACTCCGCCTAGCTATCAAGCGAATCACACTGACCCCACGGCCAGCTAGGCATCCCCAAAAAAAGATGCTTTGCTGGCTATTTATCAGTACGAAACACACAAGATAACACCGGAAGTATACAGTGGGCAACTCAGCCCTTAAATGACGCAATCACTTCTGTTGTTCTCCTATTAACAGTATGTGTCAGTCCAAACAAGACAAAGACCTTGATACTGGGTCCAGTAAATAGTAGAAGACTTAAGGACATTAGTATAGAACAGAGGGTAGGTTTCTGGTATTGTATAAACATAAATAACACATAAGGAAGGGAAACCCGAGGCCTGTAAACAGTAAATTAATATTAGACAAACATAAAGGTATGTTTTCAGGCACTCGTAAGAAATAAAGAAGTAGAACACTTGGACAACAGAAAAACAACAGACGTGAGTGGCTTACCCAGGGTTCGAACCCCGTACCTTCCGTACGACAACTCCGCCTAGCTATCAAGCGAATCACACTGACCCCACGGCCAGCTAGGCATCCCCAAAAAAAAAGATGCTTTGCTGGCTATTTATCAGTACGAAACACACAAGATAACACCGGAAGTATACAGTGGGCAACTCAGCCCTTAAATGACGCAATCACTTCTGTTGTTCTCCTATTAACAGTATGTGTCAGTCCAAACAAGACAAAGACCTTGATACTGGGTCCAGTAAATAGTAGAAGACTTAAGGACATTAGTATAGAACAGAGGGTAGGTTTCTGGTATTGTATAAACATAAATAACACATAAGGAAGGGAAACCCGAGGCCTGTAAACAGTAAATTAATATTAGACAAACATAAAGGTATGTTTTCAGGCACTCGTAAGAAATAAAGAAGTAGAACACTTGGACAACAGAAAAACAACAGACGTGAGTGGCTTACCCAGGGTTCGAACCCGTACCTTCCGTACGACAACTCCGCCTAGCTATCAAGCGAATCACACTGACCCCACGGCCAGCTAGGCATCCCCAAAAAAAGATGCTTTGCTGGCTATTTATCAGTACGAAACACACAAGATAACACCGGAAGTATACAGTGGGCAACTCAGCCCTTAAATGACGCAATCACTTCTGTTGTTCTCCTATTAACAGTATGTGTCAGTCCAAACAAGACAAAGACCTTGATACTGGGTCCAGTAATAGTAGAAGACTTAAGGACATTAGTATAGAACAGAGGGTAGGTTTCTGGTATTGTATAAACATAAATAACACATAAGGAAGGGAAACCCGAGGCCTGTAAACAGTAAATTAATATTAGACAAACATAAAGGTATGTTTTCAGGCACTCGTAAGAAATAAAGAAGTAGAACACTTGGACAACAGAAAAACAACAGACGTGAGTGGCTTACCCAGGGTTCGAACCCCGTACCTTCCGTACGACAACTCCGCCTAGCTATCAAGCGAATCACACTGACCCCACGGCCAGCTAGGCATCCCCAAAAAAAAGATGCTTTGCTGGCTATTTATCAGTACGAAACACACAAGATAACACCGGAAGTATACAGTGGGCACTCAGCCCTTAAATGACGCAATCACTTCTGTTGTTCTCCTATTAACAGTATGTGTCAGTCCAAACAAGACAAAGACCTTGATACTGGGTCCAGTAAATAGTAGAAGACTTAAGGACATTAGTATAGAACAGAGGGTAGGTTTCTGGTATTGTATAAACATAAATAACACATAAGGAAGGGAAACCCGAGGCCTGTAAACAGTAAATTAATATTAGACAAACATAAAGGTATGTTTTCAGGCACTCGTAAGAAATAAAGAAGTAGAACACTTGGACAACAGAAAAACAACAGACGTGAGTGGCTTACCCAGGGTTCGAACCCCGTACCTTCCGTACGACAACTCCGCCTAGCTATCAAGCGAATCACACTGACCCCACGGCCAGCTAGGAACCCCAAAAAAAGATGCTTTGCTGGCTATTTATCAGTACGAAACACGGGGTTCGAAGATAAGCCACCGTTGTTTTACTGTTGGTGTTCTACTCAGCCTTGAAAAAATGACGCATATTAATTTACTTACAGGCCTTGTTCTCCTATTAACAGTATGTGTGTTATTTATGTTACTGGGTATACAATACCAGAAACCTACCCTCTGTTCTATACTAATGTCCTTAAGTCTTCTACTATTTACTGGACCCAGTATCAAGGTCTTTGTCTTGTTTGGACTGACACATACTGTTAATAGGAGAACAACAGAAGTGATTGCGTCATTTAAGGGCTGAGTTGCCCACTGTATACTTCCGGTGTTATCTTGTGTGTTTCGTACTGATAAATAGCCAGCAAAGCATCTTTTTTTTTGGGGATGCCTAGCTGGCCGTGGGGTCAGTGTGATTCGCTTGATAGCTAGGCGGAGTTGTCGTACGGAAGGTACGGGGTTCGAACCCTGGGTAAGCCACTCACGTCTGTTGTTTTTCTGTTGTCCAAGTGTTCTACTTCTTTATTTCTTACGAGTGCCTGAAAACATACGTTTATGTTTGTCTTATATTAATTTACTGTTTACAGGCCTCGGGTTTCACAATACCAGAAACCTACCCTCTGTTCTATACTACTGTCCTTAAGTCTTCTACTATTTACTGGACCCGGTATCAAGGTCTTTGTCTTGTTTGGACTGACACATACTGTTAATAGGGGAACAACAGAAGTGATTGCGTTCTATTTAAGGGCTGAGTTGCCCCACTGTTACTTCCGGGTGTTTATCTTGTGTGTTTCGTACTGTTATTAAATAGCCAGCAACGCATCTTTTTTTGGTGGGGGGGGAGGGATTGGGGGGGATGGGGGGGGGGGGGATTTGATGCCTAGCTGGCCGCGGGTCAGTGTGATTCGCTTGATAGCTAGGCGGAGTTGTCGTACGGAAGGTACGGGGTTCGAACCCTGGGTAAGCCACTCACGTCTGTGTTTTTCTGTTGTCCAAGTGTTCTACTTCTTTATTTCTTACGAACACCACAACTGCGCCACATACCCTCTACGCCAGAACTGCGCCACATATCCTCGGTTCGGTTCGTTCGTCGACTATATTGTTGTTATACCCTGTTCAACCAAAGCGGTTATAATTGGGGTATATTGTGTATTAGGTTCTTCGATGCTAGCCGGTTGTTAGTCCTGAAAAGGACTGGTCCTAAAAAGGACCACTAGCTGACTGTCTGGATTCCTCTTCGTTGTTTGTCTGTTCGTGTTGCCGTGGCGTTTTCTATAGTGTTTTTCATTTCCTGCCTCACTATCTGGCTTGTGTGGTTTTTATCCTCCTCGTTTCTGTTTCTTGTGTCTTCCTTTTCTCCTGTATCTGAAATAGCGCTTTTTCTATTATTGTCGGGAGTAGCTTTTCTAGCGTTTCCTCGATGACATCTTCGTCTGATTGGTCGTTCGTTTTAGTTTCTCCTGTGTTAGATGTAATTTCCTCGATGGCTATTCTTTCTGCTTCTATTCTTTTGAGTATTTCTGCGTTTTCTTCTTTCAGCTCTGTCAGCTTCTTGACATCTGTTTCTACTTGTTGCTGGATTCTTTTCATGTCGTCCATCATATGCCTAATGCTCTGCAGATCTATTACATCTTCTCCACTGTCAGTTTGATCTTCGGGGGTCTTCCTGCTTTTATTCTCGACCTGGAGTTTCAGTTTCATTTCTTTAACTTCTGCTGTCAGCTATTGTAGCTGTCTTCTATCTATCGTGCGCTGTTTGTCTGCAACATCCGCAACCACTCTGTGTTTTGCCTCTTTGAAAGGGATGTTTTTGGACACGATTTCCTTCAGAATGCTCTTAGTTTCCTGAAACACAGGGCAGCCTCTGTACCTTGCCCCGTGGTTTCCATGGCAGTTTGCACAGGTACGGTTTGCATTCATGGCCTTGTAACTGAGATCTTCAATCGCCTTGGGACAGTCGCGATATGGGTGACTCCCCGTACAATACCGGCAAACTGTATCTCTTCTGCACGTTTTCTTTGTGTGGGAAAACTGCTGGCAGTTGGAGCACTGCATGACCGGAGGGATATATGCTTCTGTCCTTTTTGATGTAGTTTTGAGCGCCAGTCTCTCAGGTCTTGTCGATCCTTCAATCGTTACTACAATCAGATTTGTATCTTTCTTTTCCCAGGTTTTTAGCCTTTCGACCTGCGGGATTTTGACATCTGTGTTTTCGGTTTGTAGGAGCTGTGAACCTCGCTTGCGGCCCATCTGGTATCAACCCCTCTTATGACCAACTTCTTTGTTGTCTTGGATGTTTCCACCACTACTTTTATCTGGTGGGGCAGCTGGACTTCTTTTGGACCGGACTCCAGTTCGATCATTAGCGAAGTGGTTGTTTCAGTATTGTTGAGGGAAAGCACGACTCCCTTTTAACGTCTCCCTACTTTAGCGATGCTTCTCCTGCCAGTTATTACCTCGAAGATACCGATTACTTTATCGTCGGGTAGGACCCTGAGTGAGGCCTCACCTCCAGACATCTAGGTGATCTTAACGATCCTCTCCTGTATCGTATTGTGTTGTTTGTCTTGTTAGTCTTTGGCCTTTGTTCCCTTCTCCTGTCTTGGTTAGAACAAGAATCATGTTCCTGTTCGTTGTTAGAAGGAGCCTTTTCTTGTGTCTGAGCTTTTGAGTTGTTATCAGTTATTGTTTCGTCCGGACTAGGTCTAGGTCTGGTCGTTTGCGTCTCAGGGTTTTCGTTGGTTTGTATCTCGGCTCTCGCAATTTGCGCAATCTGGGTGTTGTTTCGTTGGATTTGACACTCCTCTGCCACTTGGTGATTCTGCGTCATTGAGTTTCGGACAGCGTCTTCGATGTCTAGGCCTGGCACGACGGGCGGGGATGCTGACGTTGTTTCGTATAGTGGTTGGGAATTCGCTCGTAGTTTATCTCTTGCCTCCTTCTGGCATTTTAGCCTTCTCATCATAATTTTTGCAATTTCGGTAATGGCTTCCTCTCCTCTTGGGCCAAGAGCTGCATCACATTTTGAGCGACTGTCAATTGTTGCCACCGCCGTGGTGTCAAGAGCTGCATTGCACGGCTTCTCAGGAGGTTCGGCCACGACGATAGTATTTGGGGCAGCTTTGCTCTCCGGTAATCTGTTCTTTGATGACTCTTCTTTGTAGTCAAGTGCTGGCGGGCTTTTATAAACTTTCCTCTTTTTGGCTTGTGGCTTGGTACGAACCATTTTGTCTTCTGCGTTCGTCCTGAAAAGGACGTTGGTTTTAGTATATTGCTATCTGCGATCAATGATGAAAATTTTTGTGGAAATTTTTGCACATATCCTGTACGCCAGAACTGCGTTATATACACTCTGCACCAGAACTGCGTCATATACCCTCTACCCAGAACTGCGTCATATACACTACGCCAGAACTGCGTCATATACCATCAACGCCAGAACTCCGCCATATAACCTCTACACTTTTTAGAGCTAGACGATACCATCTTTCCTGTCACCTTGAGATGCCGTCATTTTCATGTAAGTTTAGCTGTTGACATGATAATAAACAAAGCACAAGAGTGATCATTTAGGTACGAACCTACCAGAAGCAGTCTTTGCTCTGCTCATGGTCAACTTTATGTAGCTCGCACGTGAGGAAGGAACCCATACAGTTATTAAAGTACATATTCAGAACACATGCCGTTCAAGCAGAACTTTTAATCATAACAATACATTTACAAAAAATAAAAAAAAAAGCTTATAATTAAACAGCTGTTAAGATATTAGAGGGGTCGGAGTAGCTTAAAGGTGCTGGGTTCGCTCCCAGCACAGGGAGAATAGTTGATGGACTTTTTTTCAGAACCAGTGGTTCATAATGCTGTCACACTCCCCCCTAATCTCTTGGGTAGGGAGATCGGATGCTCACCCTTCTCGGATAAGGATGAACAAATTTGAGGTCCCTTCGCCAGTTGGAAATCGTAAAGAATAGGCCATTCTGCCGCTGCTCTGGCATAATTACAAAAATATTTATGGAATTTGTGATTCTCCGTATGCACACATTGGGATCCTCGCCGGTGCTACGGAGTTCGTGCACTGTGCTGAGATACTCTTGTGTGATCTGAGGGAGGAGATCGGACATTTATGGAGTTGTCCGTGTGCAATGAAGATGGTCCTTAGAAACCAAACCAAACCAAACCAAACCAAACCACACCAAACCAAACTAAGATGCTAGTCAAATTATTTTATTTACCAATTCTCACTGCTCATCCTGAATCCTGAATGTCTTGCATATGTTGACAGTTTAAGTTGTTGGCCTTAATTCTTCTCCCGTCATTATTTTGACGGGTGTACTTGTTCGTATGAATATACTTGTTTTAACTGTCATTGCATAAATAACGCATTAGAAAATAACGAGATAAAATATAATAATTAGGGCTGGGATTGATAAAAACATCTTAATTGATTAATCGAATCTTTTTAATCGAAGATTAATCGATCAATTTCGAACAATTGTATAAAATATAAAAAAAATCATACATCACTTTTTTTTTTTTTTTAGTTACTAAGGACTTTATTTATTTTACTTGTTATAAGGAAACATCGTCCTGTAAATATAATAAAAATATTGACTTGTTACAACAAAACAATTTACTATTATTGACCATACTTGCCAAGTTCCATATCATAAACCTCTAACTGCATTTAAGCAAAAAACATAAACATTGATAAAATAACAAAAAAATCGATTACAATTTGTTGTATCAATGAATCGATTAAAAATGTCTTAACCGATTAATCATTTAATTAATCATTAACGATCCCCGCCCTAATATTATTGTAATCTTTAACTCATTACATTTATTTATTGCGTGTGGAATGTAATCGTTAATTGTGGGCGACTGAGCGTGAAATTATTGTAAAACTGGATGTCTCCCCACAGTAGTATGGTTACCCGAGAGGACCACCTATAGATAAAACATTTAGTGACCTTTGCTACTCCATATAATGTTATGGTTTCAGTGAGCAGCGTAAGCTACACATATTCAACTGAAAGCCAGAAATACAAAAAAGTTAGATTCTAGTGCAGAAAGTACAGAATACGACTGTTTCAAATGTACAGTACACTTTAAAATACTTCCATTTACATATTGTTCAGTGAATTTTTCACACGTGTATGGAATTGTCCAAATACCTTACTTTAATATTGTATGACGCACACAATTATTGCCGTATCGTGAAATAAAGTTTTAACATTTGTAAAGATATTTTGTTTAATAATCTGCATATTGTAACTTGTCCATTTTGTGAATTAGTTCTTTGTAGAATACAGTTTGTGCAATGCAAGCGAGCTGTAATACGGTATGTTTGTTTGAATGTATAAAATATGTGCGTTTTAGTGGATTTTTTTGGTTACCATTTCACTTGTAAATTCATGCTTGAAACGGTAAATGCTGTCTATGTGTTACTTCACTGCGCACTAACAAGAAATGTGAAGGATATCAGTGCACACTTGTTTAAAACATGTAACAGTGCATTGTGCTTCAAAGAGCACCCATTGATTATCGATGTTTATTGTTAAAATTGTAAATATTACTGATGCTAATTTCATAGTTACATCTCATTTTTACATCTCATTGTTACATCATCTCATTGTTACATCATCTCATTGTTACATCTCATGCTATGCTATCACATGCCTTTATTGTTCTCGAGGACCTCTGAGTAGGCAAAGTAAGCATTGGACTATAGCTAATTCAAGCATGTCGTAAGAGGCAACAGGGTTGAACTGTGTGTGAGGCTAGGAATCTCATCATGTAAAAAAAAAAATAGGTGCCCCTACTTTCAGCGAAAGGGAGAGCGGGCGGGAAGTGGATCAGCTGAAGTATTAACGCCTTGCTTATTATGGAACCAACAAGTGGACATTCGTACACTTATTCATATTATTATAATTGTAATAAAGAATTCATATATTACACGATAAGACTCCAAGATCTGTAATATTTATACATACGCCCCAGTATAACAAACGACGACCTTGTGTCTCGCTAACCTGAAATAGGCGTCGCCCGCTAGTACGAGGTAAGATTTAGGTTAATAAAAATGTTGTAATATGTGACGGTATTGTCTCCCCTGCTTTGCAGTAGTGGTCCAACTGTGGCCAAAACTCAAGAGTATCTATTACAGGCTTCAATGGAGTCTATCTTTACACAAGATTACTCTTGGCAGAAATGTCGATTGAAGAGTAGTAAAGCTTCTATCACATGGGAGTCTTCAAAAGATATTCAGATAAGCGAAAACAATGCTGGCTGTCACTGAGCACGTTAATTCTGTAATCTGCCGACGCCTTTTATGAAGAATTGAATCAATGGTTATTCTAGCTCGTTAGTCCCTCACCGCTGAGTTAATCAGTGGAATTATTATTATAATGTATATATATATATATTTCTGTTTAGAGTGTGTGTTTAGTAACTTTGACTGAGACAAACATGTAGTACATTTAAAAGGATTAAATCGAAGTTAAATTTGTAACATTACAAATAATAAAATGTAATAATCACTTTATGTTTAACAGTTTAAAAGAAATAATTTGAATAGTTATGAAAAGGATTTCATCACTTGAAGGGGATTTAACTGAAAAAGGAGGTCACTTTTGGCAGCGGATATTTTCACTTAATTGCCAATGGTAGTTTCTTCTCCCGCTGGGTTAATTCCTTTCACTCTGCTCTCGTTCGTCTCTGGTCAAAGTTCAGGCGCCGCACATTCCCAGAACGTCAAGGAGTAACGGCCAAGTTGGTTCTACGTCTGTCTATAAGACCCTCTTATGATGGCGTCCCGCAAAACGTCAGTCCACTTCTATCTTCACTTGGTTCCAGAGATAGTACTGTCTGCTGGTACCACCAATAACTGGTAATAGAAATAGAAACGAAACGCTCTTCTGAATATGGCGTTTTCCGACACAGTTATGTGACTCCCTCTTCTATTCTACCATCCCATGTTAGAATTTACCCTCGATGAGAATTAAATTTAATCCCTCGGAATAAAACTTCCTTTACATTTAAACTGAATAGCTTTAGATTTACATTACATTTAAATGAAAAGATTACATGTACAGATATAATATGTTTTACATTTACATCTCCACTGTTTGAAAAGTGTTCATAATATAAATTCATTTAAGTTTCATTGATATTTACACTTATGGAAAAGTTTGAAACTTCTATTAATTTTAAATGAATATTTTCACAAAGACATTTACACTGGTTTAAAGCTTCGAAAATGTAAGTATTATACTTAGAATGCACATCATTTATTTCATCTTTACCTCCCTGCTCCATATGGAACCTGGAACTGCTTTATGTTTTTAGTTCTCTTTACGAAACTATCAATATAGCAATCACCAGCCCGTGCAGTAGTGGTTCATGAATCATCATTCTATACGCTGAGGTTGCCAGCCTCAAATGACTTTGACATCCAATAGCGAGTTTCACATATCAAACTTCACAAGGTAATACACACACACACACACACACACACACACACACACACATATATGACCATAGGTACGGGGTTCGAACCCTGGGTAAGCCACTCACGTCTGTTGTTCTTCTGTTGTCTAGTGTTCTACTTCTTTATTTCTTACGAGTGCCTGAAAACATACCTTTATGTTTGTCTAATATTAATTTACTGTTTACAGGCCTCGGGTTTCCCTTCCTTATGTGTCATTAATGTTTATGACCATAGGTAGCGGCAAGTGTGAATCGCGTCTGGCAGTTTCATTGCCGTCGTCTGAGTTTTATGTAGGTGTTAAGACGGGAACTATTTCGGGTTTTCGAGAATTAGGAAATCATTTCTTTTAATAAGATATAAACCCCAGTAGTTTAGATTTAATTCATTCAGTACTCCGCAGTCAAGACTAGAAACATCCAGCGTTCGATTCCTAAGATCTCTGTTGATAGAAGCATCATTTAGTTGGTCGAATTGGATATAGTTCTTAGTAGTTCTGTGTTGAGGTATATTATATATCTAGTAGTGGTTGAGTGATTTAGGTGGTGATCGCTTATTTTATTTCACTAGTTAGATTTCTGTGCAGAGGGATTAAATTATAAGTCTGTTATATTCTCTAGTTGACGTGTTACAGTGGAAAGCAGAATAAATTATTATTTCTAGCTTAAACTCATGCAGCTGTAAATAAAATTTAATTAAATTGCTAGTAATCAGTCGAGAATATTTTTAACTAACTTATAACTGCACTGAGTCATCATTGAGTATTGACGAAATACGTAGGTATTTCTAATTCATGATGATTGATTTTTTTTAAACGATCGTAATTATTTCACAAGAGTTTTAACGTTAAGACAAGCTCTACGCTTGCAGTTATAATGTAAGTTATAACCGAAGCGAATATTGTGGTTAAGTATTTTGTACTTTTCTCTTCCTTATACAGTTTTGGGTCAGCCCAACTTTTACCAGCGGTTTTAGTACAACTGAGAGAAGAAACATTTTTATCCTTAACCACGTGGGTCTACAAGTTAACACCTGTCCGGCAGTGTGTTTGCCTCCAGAAATAGACAGAGTACAAATCTCACTAACGGTTTTAAAGACTAAATGCCTATACTGGGCCTATTGCGCCAGATTATATTTCTTCACAAACTCTCATGTACATGCAGCCCTGTGGCGAGAAAAATTACAAACCATTAACATTCCGACATTTTTGACTAATTCTGGTGTGACCAAATTAAATTCTATACTGAGAGAAGGCACCGACCTGAAATTCCTAGGTACTGGAAAACCTAAGCTATTGACACTGTGCTCGCTGTTAACTTTCGTGCCTGGACAATTTTAATGTGACATAAACAGATATCCTAAATAATAATAACCAAGGAAACGTTCCCTGAAATAGTGAATTCAACCTGTCTTTGCGGAGCTGGGGTTACCTTGGCCAAGAATAACACCGGAGATTATGTGTGTGTATGTCCTAAAAATTGTTTTTCCAGAAGTTGCTACCAAAGCTGTAAGTACAAATGCAAGCGCGTGGCCACGGCTGACATGAATAGAGTGAATGCAGGACTGAGTGATTCCTTTATTGTTGTATTTTTGGCACCCATTTTGCTGTCTTAACTTCCTTTATGCAGTATTGTTGCTAATGATATTTTCCTTAGGATAGAGTAGAGTATCCGTTCTGTTCATGCCTTTAAAGGGAACTCTTAGGCTATAGCGTATGCATCCGTGACTCTTTGGGGCTATCACATTTTCTTCTAACAGGACTGTTGGCTGTACATCGAGGGAAAAGATTATACCTATGGGTCTATCATTCTTGTAGCAATTCAGTACCTTATATGTATTTTCTATGCTTGATATTAACATTTCTGTGTTGTGGTAAATTTTTCTTATGTTAATAAATTTACTTAAACTTTATTCAAACGTGTCGGTCAGCTCGTTCCATAATATCTACATTCCATTGTTATAGTTTTCACGTCTGTGCGTCTAACTGTCGTTACTTATGTGTGTGTACGTGAGTGGTATATATATTTAATATATATTTTTTTAGACTGTCTGACTCCTCTAAATCTGTTGTAGAAGATAGGCTGAAAGAGAGAAGATTCTCGATTCCAGGGACAGACTCTATTAATTTCTACCATCTCACTCGTGGAAATCTATTTCTATTATCTTCTCTCACTGTGGCCATCACTTGTTCTAATCTATTCAGAAGGGACCAACTGTCGTGAAAAAGTCTTAATACCCATATATAAATTAGAACATAAATGTAAATTAGAATGAAATAATACAAATAAAGAAGAATGGTAAAAGACCAGTGCTTTTCCCAATAGCGTACACCTGCGTTGTGGAACGCCATAATGGCTGAACCAGAAAACCCCTTTTTCTGCTCCTTCTGCATAAACTACACGCGTTCCTAAAAATAAAACTGGTACTGTATTTCTTGGACGACCTTGATAGACACACTGCTTAATGACCTAGATATAATATTACATTAATGTCATTATACACACTACGTTAACCTAAAAGACAGACGGGCTTAGAAGAGAGAGAGAGAGATGCACGGAGGAACGCATACAATGCCACCACGTCGTCTCGCGATTAAAAAGTTAACGCGAAAGGCATGCAGGCTTGATTTTTTTCAAATAAACAGTGATAAAAAAACACTAACGTTACGAGGTAAGGTTTTAAAAAAAACATATTTAATGCTTATTAGGAAACATGACACAATACTGTTTTACGTCTGAAATCCTGACTTTATACTGACAGAACAGTCGAAAAGGCAGGACAGGTGGCGGTTCGAAAAATAAAAAACAAATACACGACTATCCTAGAATAATACATATTTTGAACGAAGCCACTTAACCCCATTAAACTTATATATTCTTGTACCTTAAGACTTGCGGACAAAGATTATGTTATGTGTTACGCAAATGGTCTAGTACTTAATAAATTATAGCCAAAATACTATAGTGAGGTTGTCTGACAGCACAAGATCATATTTGCTCATAATGGCTGTTCGAAAAACACTGCTTTAGGGGGAAATGGGGCCAACAAGTTAGATACGATTTGATTGGCTGTAGAAATATGTAAGGCGAAACCTGATTAGTCGGACTGCAAATACTAGTTGGTTGTTAATGGTTACGGTAGGATGGGTAAAGTTTTTTCAAAGGCTCTTGTAAACATGGTCTCATTGGTTAGAGCGTTCAATATAGTCAAATAGAAGCGTCAGTTCAGGGCCAGTTTTGAAAATAAACTTTATGAGAAGCCAGTGCGTTGAGAGCAAGCTAATATTTTTCTAAATAAAAGCCTGGGATAAGGCAGATCAAAATTGTGCCAGAATTCATCGCCAGTCAACGTACTAGTGTATATTTCCTTGAATTGTGGGACCGTGGTACTGAAGTATTAGAGCAGCACCTGGTCTGAGTTTTGCTGGATCCAGAGGGTTGGAAGCAGACTCCTTGTCCAAGATAGTGACCAGTGGTGTATTTCAAGATAACTGAGAAGCAAGCGAGCAGAGGAGACAGTTTTCCTGCCGCAGACACATGAGATAAGATTGTGTCAGCCAGAGCAGCTCACCCTTATATAACCCACCTTAAAATTGACTGTAATAGTAAAGCAAGAGGGACAGTTATTGTTTTACAAATAAAAAGAACTGTGATCCCTTCAAGATTATTTCCACCATTAACAAACACATGAAGTCGTGATGACAAACAACAACATAGCTTCAAAAGCCAGTATTACCTCTAAATACTAGAGCACAACACTACACACATATTGTAATAATAATCTATGTCAGGACAAAGATCCTTTGTATAAATTTTGTACATAAACATTGTGTTTACATTTGATTGTGATTCCTGATTCACTCTGTAGTTGGATCAGGATATCTATTCTTGAAAGCAACTAATACATAATTTAAAATTTAACACTTGACTTACTTAAGCTAGTCTTCTAGAGTGTTATATGTATGTGCTTGTCATAGTGTTGTAAAGTGTTGTGAATCTTAAATAAAGTACTTATCTGTCTGTTGTTGTTGTGAACTTACACTTCATCATTATCATAACCCTAGACATTCAACGTAGTCATCACAATAGCCCAGAATAAGTCTGATTGAGGTCTAAATGTGGTAGCAAAGTAAGGTCATCTGTAACACACTACACTAAGTCCCCTATAAATATTTATATAATCCCAACTTACCACACCAACCCAAGTCTTAATTTCCCCTATCAAAAATCTACGACAGTTGGTCAGCTTCCAGCTGCTTATTGCCCATGAAGTAGATTTGCAAAAACTTTACATTCTCATTACGTAGGGGAAACAATGATCCAGCTTTGTGATAAATCTGACCTTGTACTCTAAAAGTAGGCATGTTGCCACTTTCTTCCACTCTTGCTGTTGCACCAAAAGATGTCATTTGAAAGCATGAATTGTATCTTCTTAAATTATTTTAAAAGTGTATTGATTCTGGAGTGGTTCCAGACATATAAGAAAGCAGAGGCTCTGGAGGTTGATTTAAATCTGATAGTTTAACTTTTCCATTTGAACAACACATTCCAGGTGCTTTAGTTTTAAATTTCATTGCTCCGCAATGATTACATATTGCATCCATTTTTCCTGTCAAACGTTTTGGTGAAACTGGTAATCAAAATTGGGATTATAACCAAATGCTTCCTATTTCAGATCAGAGTGTTAAAACGCTTCCCTTAATTTGGCCCATCTTGTTCTATTACGTTCAAGTCGCGCTTCATGCTGTTGAAGGCTTTCCTTAGCCCTGGATTTGGCATCTCTAATTCGTTGTTTAGTAAGTCGCGCTTCATGTTGTTGAAAGCTTTCCTTAGCCCTGGATTCAGCATCTCTAATTCGTTGTTTAGTAAGTCGCGCTTCATGCTGTTGAGGGTTTTCCATAGCCCTAGATTCGGCCTCTCTAATTTGGTTTTTATTAAGCCGAGTTTCATGCTCTTGAAGAGTCTCAGTTTCTCTTAATAATTTGACTTTCTTAGACTTAGGATTTATGTTTTCCAATATATTTTCTTTTCTTCGGTGGCATGTTAGAGCAATTTTTTTTTAATCACACTGTGGCAGGCTAAGCAGATGGGTACTCAAGTTTAACAATGGAAATAGAAAATGTCAAATACATCAACATGAATCTAATTTGACGCAGCTGCAACATCATGGTGTGGCTAGCTGGAAGTTATTTAAACAGCCAGAAAGAGGAAGACATGTAAAGACCTTGAACTAATGGCTCGCGACAATAGGACTTGGCTGTCGTAAAACGTGTGTGTAAACCCACTTCTTTGTTAACAAGTATGCCCAGCCAATCCACGTTCAACAGACTCTGAGCCAGAATAAATTACACGAAGTATACGCCATCTTGTTTCCCCAAGATGGCGGCAGAGAGAATAAAATTAGACATAAGCCCTGTATTTCGGGACTCAGTCACGGAATGTACGAAACCGCCGAGAACCAATCAATAGAGTTCCTTACGCACTGGCAGATTCCTTGCTGTGACGTACGTCTAAGTATGACAAATGAATTTCCCTGACTCGATGGATGATAACAGAATATTGGCCTCTCATAACTTTAGAACCCCTGATCATCTGTTGTAACTTTTACCGGCATGCAGCGGTACCATCAAAGAACAGGCTGATCTTCAGAATTCAACGTGGAGCGGCCGCGATCTAAAGAATCAGGGACTTGCAGCTCACAGAGTTAGCTTCTCGGGAAATTTTCGCACTCTTATGCGAGCAGCCTGAGACGGAAGAAAATCGGTAGACCGGGGAAAACGTAGGAATTGCAGCGTTTAACACATCGGCGAGGTACCTCGGATTTTGCTCAAGATCAAGAAAGGTGCGAAAATTTAACACGCCCTATTCAAGTTACATTCGATAAGTATAAATAGAGAACTCCGATAAACCGCATTTTATCGTTCGCTCTGACAGAATCCTAGTTGCACTAGCATAGTCGGATTCCTGCTGGATTTCATCTACCTTCGTGACTATTGGAGTGTATTCTTTCTGTGCAGACGGTAATTTATACATTAGCTTCGAGTGATCATTGGTCGAGTTATTTCTATTGATTTCAATGGATTGTGGTGTAAATTTAACCTTATTAAATAAACCCATTTTCTAAGTTCTAGTGCAAACTAATTGTCGCGAAATTGGTTTCAAGTCATTGCAAATGAGTTCAGTTAGATTTATAAACCCATCTACGATCGAGTGACCGCTTTCAAAATGGCGGCGTATCAGCGAAATGTGTATCGGACAGAGGAAATCGCCAACGATAAAATAAAACGAAGGGAATCCGTATGAAAAGGATTTTACATTTCAGTACAGGGAAGGATGGTGTATAACTGCATATAAGATGGAACGGTAGGAAGTTCTCATTTACGGAGATATATGCGTATTTCGGCTGCCCACAGTTACGCTAAAAGCATGTAAACCCACTTCTGTTCTAAATATTAAAATCAACAAATAACAGTTTGGGAATTTACATGGATAGGAAGATAGAGTTTTATCAGCTGTATAAAACTAGATAAGAGGGAACAATATGGATATTATATATGCCGAGAATGATAAAGGC
This sequence comes from Oreohelix idahoensis, assembly GCA_024509875.1. Taxonomy (NCBI): domain Eukaryota; kingdom Metazoa; phylum Mollusca; class Gastropoda; order Stylommatophora; family Oreohelicidae; genus Oreohelix; species Oreohelix idahoensis. Next base: position 21,965 of record JAMPIV010002308.1, read on the forward strand.
AAAATTTCAGTCGACGCACAGATCGGCCGAAATCACTGTTCGGGAAGGATTTTTCAGGTTAGGTTTAGGCTGTGACGTCGGTACTCTCCGATACGTCCGCGCTTTGCGTATAAGTAGCGGATCGGTAAACTGAGAGAGATCGAACCACAAGACACCAACGTCCTTTTCAGGACGCCACTACTCGAGATAAGATCGCGTTATCGTCAAAATGCCCAGACATAGGCCACACGCTAAAAAGAGGAAGGTCTACACCAGCCCACCAGCGCAGAACAGCCAGGGTAATCGCAATATCACAATCAACAATGACAGACAGCCAGAGCATAATAACTGCCCCAAGTTCGTGCCGGGACGGCCCTTCTATATCCGGACACGACTGAGTTAGCTGTGACATGCGTCGACCCGACTGAGAGTCAGAGTGGCCCGACCCCTTGCCTAGATAAAGAAGACCCCCAGAACATAAAGAAATATGTAGCGTTACGACAGCTGAAGAGAAAAGAAAACAAGCGCTTCTATCCAGGCTGCACCCACCCGACTCGTAGTAACCCGGTCTATGACAGAGAAGCCGCACGATGCCGAGATGACAGCCCCCACCTGCAAGCACTATGAAGGAAGTGATAGAGGAGATCCTCAACACAGACAGGTACAAGAGAGGAAGATTCGCAGAGACCATTTTAGATGCACTTCGAAGACTTGAAGACGGAGACGAGTCCCTTAGGCTCGCTCTTCAAGAAGCAACAGTAGAAGTAGCTCCAGACGTGCTGGACATCGAAACCACTGAGAAGCAAGTTACCATTCCTGATCCTGAGGAAAAAACAGCTGACAACTCAAAGCTCAGATTGATATCACATGACGTATAACCAAGAACAAGATTCGAACCAAGCCTGTCTAGAAGGAAACAAAGACCAAACACTAAAAATACAAGCAACTCAGAAACGATACAGGAGAGGATGTTTAAGATCACCCAGACTTCAGGAAGAATGAGGTCTCACTCAGGGCCCTACCCGACAACAAAGTGATCAACATCCTCGAGGTGACTAACTGGACATCTGAGGTATCGCCAAAGTTAGGGGAGCCACGATAAAGGGAGTGATAGTGCTTTTCTCAACAACACAGACAAAACAACCTCGCTGATATCGAACTGGAATCCGGTCCAAAGGAAATCCAGTTGCCCAAATAAAAGTGGTGGTGGAAAAGTACAAGACAACAACAAAGAAGTTGGTCATCCAGAGGGGGTGGATACAAGATGTTCCGCAGGCGACGTCCACAGACGCCTTCAAGCTGAAAACACAAATCTTAAAATCACGCAGGTCGAAAGGCTAAAAACCTGGGCCAAGAAAGATACCAATCTGATGATAGTCACGGTAGAATACAAGACCCGAGAGACTGACGCTCGAAACCACAACCAAAAAGACAGAAGCCTATATCCCTCCGGTGATGCAGTGCTCCAACTGCCAGCAGTTCTCGTCACAGACAAAAAGACGTGCAGGAGAGATGCATTTTTTGCCGGTATTGTATGGTAGTACCTTATGGCGACTGCCCCAGGGCAATGGAGGACCGCAACTACAAAGAAACTAACGAAAACCGTATCTGTGCAAACTGCCACGGAAACCACGGGGCAAGGTACAGAGGATCCCTGTGTTCCAGGAAACTAGCATCTTGAAGGAGGCCGTGTCTAAAAACATACCCTTCAAAGAGGCCAAACACAGAGTGAACGCGGATGCTACAGAAAAAAAGCGCACGATTGACAGAAGACAGCAACACAACCTGACCGCTGAAATCAACGAAATGAAAAGGAAACAGCAGAACGAAAGAAGAAACAAGCAAGATCCCGTAGACGACAAGAACAGCGGTAAAGACATAATAGAATGCAGAGCGCCAGAGAAATGTTACAGAGCGCCCAGGCAACTTGCTACAGAAACAAAATCCATCAAACACAGATAGAAGTTGACATCGCCAAACTACAGAGCTAAAGGCAGAGAACGAACAAATACTCAAAAGAATTGAAACAACCATCAAACACGAGATAGAAGTTTGACATCGCCAAACTCACAGAGCTAAAGGCAGAGAACGAACAAATACTCAAAAAATTGAATCAGAGAGAAGGATCGTTGAGGATATCCTTACAAAAACTAGAGAACAAAACAAAGAAACGAAAGACAAAATGAAAATCGCCATCGTCCAGCAAATGTTACTCAATCAAGACAGAGCATTAGCAGCCAGAAACGCTAGAACAGCTACTTTACCAACGATAATTGAAAAAGCACTGTCACAGATACAGGAGAGCAAGAAGACAAAAGCAACAGAAACTAGTAGCGTAGAAACACAAAACTAAACGAGCCAGATAGTTTGAGGCAGAACATAAAAAACACCATGAGAGCGACACGGCACCACAAACGGACAAAGAGGAATCCTTCTTGCCAGAGTGGTCCTTTTCAGGACCAGTCACCTCCAGGGACTGATACCAGTGAAGACGATTAACACCCTTATATATCCCAATTATAACCAAATTTCAGGTTGAACAGGGTATTACAGCAGCTGCTATAGTAACGTTGGTGAGAGAGATACACAACGAAAGAGGTTTGAGCCAGACTGGAGACAGAGTTTCGCCACTATCCATGAATTGTGAGCGGATCGCCAGAAACATTTTTAAGTCCAGTATCTGAAGTCTGAGGGTAAGCGAAATTATGATAACTACCGTGTATAATATTTGTTATTTCAGGTTCATATAGAATTCACAAAATGTGCCTGTATAATAGTCATTGATAATATGTATTGTATTTTTAATATGATCTAACATGTACATTGTGATGATTGTTGCTTGTACAAAAATTAATCACAAATAGCCCCACAGCCTAATGAAGATATATTTATCATATTGCTTTATCGCTTACGAAGATAAAGGCAGTCCCATGGCAGAGATTGTCATAGGGAAATGAAGTGTTAGAAACTTCATCATGGAAGATCCCAGTTACGAGGCTAAGGTGACTAGTCCCCTTCCTCGCTGCCTTTGCCTTCCCTAGTTCGAGCGCACAACTTTGTACCCATTTACAGCTGGTAAACTGGAGTGTTCTATAGCCAGTTTCAGTAGAAAGCAACCTGATCACGTGGTCACTCACTTTCTTTATTTATGTATTACTTTTGTGTAGATGCTAAGGATAGCATCAGTATTTGAATTTGTACTTGATATGATTTGGAAGGATCAAGTTATAGCATATGAAGGGATGTATAGGAGCGGAATAAACCAGATGATGTTTATTACTGATATGTTAATATTAATTCTGTATCATTGAAATGATGTTACTTGCTATGACTGTATAACTTTGACACCTGATGACTGACTTGTCTGACTTATGTGCTAGTCAGTTACACTTAATTGACATGTTAATATTAATGCTATATCACTGAATTGATGTCCTTACTTACTATGATTGTATAACGGTGACATCTGATGACTGACTGGTCTGACATCTGTGCTAGTCAGCTACAAGTCTAGCCAGATACTAGCCAAGGCTGATATGTTGCAGGTTCCATGAAATAACTCAAACCAGACTGTCCAGTATCAGAAGCCGGTGTAGTTCATCCGAGGCAATCCCACAAAAGTGCAGGACCCCAAAGAGTGAACTTCAACTGGTCATTGGCATCCCTACTGTTGGGCCTACCAAGTCTGATATCAGCAAGGGACAGTTTCAGCAGTATCAAGTGATAAGATAAGTGGCAGTTAAGACACTGACCACCCATTTATGAAAACAGCCATAGTGAACCTAATATTCAAACAGTCAAGTGATGACAGTTATTTGTAAAGTCAAAGAACTAAAAACCGTGATTGCAGTAACTGTAATATTCAAGATCTTGAAGTCTAAACAGACAATAATAGTAATTGTGTGAATACTTTGATATATATTTTTATACTCTTTTCCAACTAGTAGAAATAGAATATTAGTGTAAATATTAAAATATTTTTAACTGTACCTGAGGAATTATTCACTTATTACATTTGTGGTCACAGTGAATGTTCATTTTATTATCCCCTAGAATATAAGTAATCATAAGATAGTCACAGGGAGGAGACACCTTAAATCCTGGTACTACTTCTTACCAACTGGGCCAGGGTTTTCACAGTCTGACTAATTTTATGATAACAATACACCAGTGCTTATTTCTAAGACTGGGGTATTACTTGTAAGACCAGAACTCTTTACTGGCATACTTTTACATAATAAATAATTTTAAATAACCTCCCGCTACACTAATGTTACAGCTAAAAGTATTTCCTAATACAATTGACGCGTAAATTTATTTTGCAGACGTTAAAGAGAATTATAACTTTAATACAGTTTAGTTCTGTATAGATAGATGTGCTTTTAATTATTTTTAACTCACGGGAAGTTTTCCTGATTTGTTAATTGACGACGCTAATAAGTAAATAGGCTAACTATAATTTATTGCGTCAGATTATAATATGATTTGTAATGCATTTCTTGTTTTGATTATCTTTCATTCAGAACGATCATTCAACCTGCATCCCAGCAATTATTAACTATATACAGAGTTCTGCCAAACTCAATTTGATAACTCCAGTAACATATGAACTTTTTTAAAGCTAAACTTGTGGCGACCTGTAATGGGCCCCGCTCCTCTGAACGTAACTGAGAAAAAAGCCATTCAAGAAACACTTTAAAAATACTAGTTCATATAGAGCCCTTAACGACAACTGGAAGCAGAACATATTTTATTCACTGCCCCTATTTGTGAAGAAAAAGCATCGATACCTGAACACTGTCTGTCACGCATATTCAGTGGATTTTCCCCCCCCCCCCCCCCGAAGAAGAACTTACCTCAGTGTTTTTCTTAACTTGTGACATTACGGAAAAAGGAAGTTATCTCCGCCTGCTGTGCCAATTTTAGGAACCACATCATACCTCACGCTTAGCCAAGTGCCTGTGCCTTTCTTTAGGAACTTTATCTAATAAACAAACAGTACCGTTAAACTTCAACGTCCAGCGATTTCGGGACACTTTGTTAACATCAACAAACCCCAAATCTGGGGCTGTACACGGAAGAAATTACTTTTACCTAAGCCAAGGTTTAGTGCTGTTTTTTTTTTTTTGATGTATTTCCTATGAAGTGCCAGAATTCACCTTTCGGTAAGTCTGCGTGTGTGTTTGTGGGGATGGCCAGCCCTAGTGTGTTTTTTTGAATGAAAGGAGATTTATCTTTTCTTTACCCTTTTAATTAGTTCGACCTTATACTAAGGTGCATTATATTCCTTGTACGGGATCTCTCCTAGTGGGATTGGGTAACTGTGTTCATTCCCCCCTCCCGTAAAATTTGTTGATTTAAAGGGAGACAATTGAGAACCCTAGCTTTCCTCTACCCCCCCCCCCCCCTTTTTCTGTAACCCCTTGCCTCAGAGTAATAACTTTACCAGTGGGTTAAATTGCCTATCTCTGATCACCCCCCCCCCCCTTTCTTGTCTTTGGGACCGGGTTTTGTCTGTTAGTAGATATAAACGGGAAACGGTGGATGGGATATTTCTCCTCAAAACCCCCTCTTCCCTAGTTATATTGGTATTTTGTAACCTTTGATTTTTGACTGTAAATGTACAATGATGTGTGCGTCCTTTATGATAATAAAGGTATGAATATTTATTTGTGTTGGTTGTCGGTTGGCCTAAAACTCCAAACATTTCCATCTGTGTAGTTTGTATTCATGTACGTTGAGCGACAGAATCACCAAATCGGTGAGCGCGCCTGAGCGACTGGAACTGACAAACAATTGTTTGTGCAGAAGAGAGATAGGAGTAGTCTGTGAGAATACAGATATTGTCGTAATAAGAGACTGTCCTTGCTCCTTCCCAGCGCTTGTGAATCTACTACCTCATTCACCTAAATCCTTATTCTCACAGAGCCTTCAATATCACTTTACACTCTAAAGGGACCAATATTCATCAGCACCCTCTCAGATAAAAATTACGACAATATATGGTTAGCTCGTTCGAGATTTTGAACCTAGTTAATAGAGTGTGGTTGATTGTCTTTGTGAAGTAGGGTATAATCTTTAAAAGTATTACTTCCCCTAGACCAAGCCGTTCAGTATTTTGGGCCAACCACACAATAATTAAGACAGGTTTGTTTTTCCACAGGAACAGGCAGTTAGTGATAATAAAAGATTGTCACATTTGTATTCTCTGGCAGAGGGAATTGAAAATTTTGGTTATATAATTGCTGGGACTGCGTGATTGTTTTACAATCACTAAAGGTTATGAAGCGTTTGAGTTGAGCTAAGCTAAAGACGGATTGTTCTGATTTTTTAAAATTAAGTTAACTACGTCTCATCTCAAAAATTGTCTTCAGGGACAGAGTTTGTTGTTAGAGAATTAACATTTTCTGGGAAATTTTTTTTTTCCTTTTAAATTGTTTAATATAAATTTTTCTCTACTGTTAGTAAGAGTAGATTCTTTTCTAGTGTAACTTACCATTTAATTGGCATAGTTGCTTGCGTTACGAGTCTTAAGTGACAATAATAGCGGCGATAAGTTAACACACGAGGTCATTCAGTAATTTTTTTACTTTGTTTTTCTCGTAGCGGCTTTGAGTTTTTCCCCTTCTTGTTCCATCTTACTATTCTCTAGTCTTAGAAGCATCCAGTTCTTTGACAATGGCTGAGAGAATTAGGATAAGATCCATTTTGAGACAGGAAGCGAAAGACTCAGGATTAGACACAGAAGCCGCGAATCTGTTTATCACCCAGGAACTGCAAATATATGACGCGGAGCAACAAAGAGCAGAAGCAGAGAGGAAGGAAGAGAAACAAAGGGCAGAAGCTGAGAGGAAGGAAGAAAAAGAGAGAGAAGAGAGGGCAGAAGCTAGGAAGAAAGAAGCGGACGATCGTCAATTGGAACAGAAGAAAATTGAGGCAGAAATGGAAGCCCGCAGAGAGAGAGAGAAAGAGAGAGGGAAAGACAACATGAATTAGCGCTCAAGGCTTTAGAGAGTCGGAGTGCCTCTACTTCAAATAATGGAGAGCCGTCTTCGCCCAGTCTCAAACAATGGATCTCTCCAGCACTCAGTCTGCCCAATTAACTGCGATGTCTTTCGCTTTAGAGTCTTTTCCTAGCCCTAACGAAAAAATTGACAGCTACCTAGAAAAATTCGAGAGACTCGCGAATCTTTATGGGTTAGAGAGTTCACGCTGGGCGCTCAAACTTTCAACGTCACTGAAAGGCAATGCTTATGACGTGTACACAAAGCTGGGACCGAATCAACATGATTACGACATGTTGAAGAAGGCCTTACTACAGCAGTTTGAGATGACTGCCCGAAAGTTTCTGCAGTTGTTCAGAAACAGCCGAAAAGAGAGCACGGAAACATTTCCCCAGTTCTCTTCACGTCTCACGGGTTATCTGACAAAGTGCATTGAATTATCTGACCTACCTCTTACATATGAGGGACTACTTGAACTTGTTCTTGTGGAACAGATAAAGGCAACTATGTCAAAAGAAACCCGTAGATTTTTGGCTGAACAGGGCGCAGTCAGGCTTGAGGACATACTCAATAAGGCCGAACACTATACCAAAGCAATGGCCGAACTTCCCAGCACTAAACGTAAACCCACAGATGAGCCATCTCGTAAACAAAATCTAGAGCAGTCATCCTATTCCTCTAATTCCTCTCAGAATCATAACCAACGAGAAAATAATACCCAGAGACCTCCCCAGGAAAAATCGAAATTCTACAAAACCCGATACCTTCCCAAGAACAATTCTGATCAACCCACCAAGCCTACGTGGCAGCGCGGCCACCAAGGTCAAGGAAAAGGAAAGACCCCTACACCAGGAACGTTTGATCAGGGCAAACAAACCGGTCCAAACCGCTTTGGATGTTTGCATACAGCCTCGAAAGGTAGAGTCAATGTCAGTGATTCTCAACCTGAGGGGGACCGACCCTCAACTCGAGGAACTGTAATTTTGAATGGTACCTCAACCACTTGTCTCTTTGACACTGGATTAAGTTTTAGTTGTATTGTTGCTAGACACCTAGTCAAACCAGGTCAGGAGACAGAGGAAACCGTCAAACTTAGTGGAGTGTTTAAGAGTGATGCGCCCAGGACGCTGCCTATCGCACTGGTAGAAATACACTCTGACTTTGTCAGAGGAGTTATAAAAGCGGCCATTATGGATGATCCTATCTACCCAGTTATCCTGGGATGTAGATATGTGTTTATTGGGAGACCAAAGGAGCCGATTGTGGCAGCGGTAACCACAAGAGGGCAAGCCAAGAAGGAGAGGGAGCCTGCGCCAAATTTGTTGCCGAACGAACTGAAGGAGGCGCAACAAAAGGACCCTACTCTAGAGCTCTGCTTTAAAAAACTGCCCATGGCTAAGGACCCCAGACACAACGGAGACATCTTTTCTAAGGATGGCGTATTGTATCGTAGAACGGGAAACCCGGACACGGGGAATAACCAGCTCCTAGTTCCGACGCAGTACCGAAGCCAGATCTTAGAGATGGGGCACTCTCTTCCCTTTAGCGGACATATGGGACAAAACGCCACTATTCAGCGAATAAAAACCCACTATTGGTGGCCAGGAATGAACTCTGACATTGTCAGGTACGTGAAATCCTGCGCCCAGTGCCAACGGGTAGCACCCAAGCACATGACACCCCCAGTACCTATGGGGCAAATGCCAATAGTAGGGACTCCATTTGAACGGGTTGCTGTCGACATTATTGGTCCTCTGGAAAAGACCAAAAGAAGGAACAGGTTCATCCTGACCTTAGTTGACACTTGCACTATGTGGGCCGAAGCTGTACCGCTAACATGCATAGATTCCAAGCATGTTGCAGAAGCCCTCGTGCAAATTTTTACACGGTTGGGATTCCCTCAACAAGTTTTGACGGACAATGGATCCCAATTCCGTAGCCTGTTAATGGAGGAGATCTTTAAGATCTTGAGGGCCAAACATATCCACACAAGTCCCTACCATCCGGCCGGAAATGGGCTCGTGGAACGTTTTAATGGCAGCCTCACCACCATGTTACGTAAGCTGGGTCAGGAGAAACCGGAAGACTGGGACCTATATATATCGGCTACCTTATTCGCCTACCGAGAGGTTCCCCAAGCGTCTACGGGATTCCCGCCAGCTACACTTTTATTTGGCAGACCTATAAAGGGGCCATTAGAAGCCTTACTTCGGTCCCTGACAGACCAAAAGGCTGACGAGACAGTCGTCTCTGCAAGCAAGTATGTATCTGAGCTCAAGGAAAGGCTAAAGCTAGGATGGGATCTAGCTACTACCAACCTTAAGAAAGCCCGCGCTAAAATTACTAAAAGATACAACAAAGCTGCAAAAGAGAGAGAACTACAACCAGGGGAGAAAGTCCTATTGCTACTTCCAACCGGAAGCAATAAACTTCGCATCGGATGGCAAGGGCCGTTTACCGTCCTTAAAAAGATCTCACGTACCAATTACAAGATCTCCATCAAAGGAAAGGAGAAGGTCTTCCACATAAATCTGCTAAAGAAATATTTGGAAAGACCGGTGCCATCCTCCGAGCATCTCCTGGCTTTCGCCATAGCAACGGAAGACGAGGAAGATGATGATGGTTGCATGGAGTATCCACTGCAACCCACAGAATCCTTTAAAGATGTCAAGTTCGGCGACAATCTCTCACCAGAACAACAAACAGAAACCAGGGCTCTACTAAAACAGTACAGTGCAGTCTTAACGGATGTACCTGGTCGAACAAATCTCATTGAATTTGATATGAAATTAACAAACGAGACCCCTGTTCAAACCAGAGTTTACCCCATCCCGTACGCTAAAGCGGATGCACTTCGCGGAGAAATAGACAAGCTGCGTCAGGCAGGAATTATCAGTGAGTCTACATCTCCTTACAGCTCGAGTGTAGTGCTGTTGCAGAAGCCCAATAAGGAAGTTAGGCTGTGCATTGATTACAGGTTGCTAAACGCTGTAACGGAATTCCAGCCCGAACCTCTCCAAACTGTTTCTGAGTTGTTCACCAAGCTCAGCAAAGCAAAGATCTTCTCCAAGATTGACCTCAGTAAAGGTTATTATCAAATACCAGTCAAGGAGGAAATTTAAACATTTGTTAGCTTTCAGCACTAGCGAAGGACATTACACATTTAATGTGATGCCGTTCGGTTTGCATAACGCACCAGGAGTGTTCACCAGGATGATGAGGAAGCTTCTAGAGCCTTTGCAAAGTCCTCATATCCATAATTTCATGGATGACATACTAATTGCATCGGAAACCTATGAAGAACATATTGCTACGGTTGCTATGCTCCTCAGGAGACTACAGGAAACGGGTCTCACAGCCAGACCTAGCAAATGTCTCATCGGGTTTGAACAGTTAGACTTCCTGGGGCATACTATTTCTCACGGATGCAGTTGGCCTATTAAGAAGAACGTGGAGAAAATTGTGGCAGCACAAAGACCCCGAACGAAGAAAGACGTACGTTCCTTCATATCGCTATGTGCATACTATCAGAAATACATCCAGAACTTCAACGGACTGACAGCATCTCTGACTGACCTCACCAAGAAAGGTTGTCCTGATAAGGTCATATGGGATCAAAAGTGCGAACACGCGTATAGCACTTTGAAAGGACAGTTGTCGGCATACCCCATCCTAAGGTTACCTGACCATAAGAAACCTTTCATACTGAGAGTTTAATGCGTCAGGTCAGGGCATCGGGTCAACATTGCTGCAAGCCGATGACAGTGACCTGAACATGCTATTTCCAGTTGCCTATGGCAGTCGGAAACTGAATAAAGCGGAACGCAACTACAGTGTCGTTGAAAGAGAATGTCTCGCTCTGATTCATGGCATCAGACGCCATCATGAGTTTCTGTATGGTACTTCTTTCACGGTGCAAACAGACCATGCTCCACTAGCTTTCCTGGGGGCCAAGAAGGAATTCAACGCAAGGATAATGCGTTGGGCCTTGCTATTGAGTGTTTATTCCTTCAAAGTGGAATATATTCCAGGAAAACAGAATGTCGGAGCTGACTTCTTGAGTAGAAACTGGACCACGGAGGAAGAGGAGAAAATCGACGATGCCAATCACCCTAAAACTACTGATCAGGGCAGCTTCATTGTCATAAATTAAACATGAAAACGAGTTTCCATGTCTCAAAAGTGGGGACGATTGTGACGTACGTCTAAGTATGACAAATGAATTTCCCTGACTCGATGGATGATAACAGAATATTGGCCTCTCATAACTTTAGAACCCCTGATCATCTGTTGTAACTTTTACCGGCATGCAGCGGTACCATCAAAGAACAGGCTGATCTTCAGAATTCAACGTGGAGCGGCCGCGATCTAAAGAATCAGGGACTTGCAGCTCACAGAGTTAGCTTCTCGGGAAATTTTCGCACTCTTATGCGAGCAGCCTGAGACGGAAGAAAATCGGTAGACCGGGGAAAACGTAGGAATTGCAGCGTTTAACACATCGGCGAGGTACCTCGGATTTTGCTCAAGATCAAGAAAGGTGCGAAAATTTAACACGCCCTATTCAAGTTACATTCGATAAGTATAAATAGAGAACTCCGATAAACCGCATTTTATCGTTCGCTCTGACAGAATCCTAGTTGCACTAGCATAGTCGGATTCCTGCTGGATTTCATCTACCTTCGTGACTATTGGAGTGTATTCTTTCTGTGCAGACGGTAATTTATACATTAGCTTCGAGTGATCATTGGTCGAGTTATTTCTATTGATTTCAATGGATTGTGGTGTAAATTTAACCTTATTAAATAAACCCATTTTCTAAGTTCTAGTGCAAACTAATGTTACAGCTAAAAGTATTTCCTAATACAATTGACGCGTAAATTTATTTTGCAGACGTTAAAGAGAATTATAACTTTAATACAGTTTAGTTCTGTATAGATAGATGTGCTTTTAATTATTTTTAACTCACGGGAAGTTTTCCTGATTTGTTAATTGACGACGCTAATAAGTAAATAGGCTAACTATAATTTATTGCGTCAGATTATAATATGATTTGTAATGCATTTCTTGTTTTGATTATCTTTCATTCAGAACGATCATTCAACCTGCATCCCAGCAATTATTAACTATATACAGAGTTCTGCCAAACTCAATTTGATAACTAAAGTAACATATGAACTTTTTTAAAGCTAAACTTGTGGCGACCTGTAATGGGCCCCGCTCCTCTGAACGTAACTGAGAAAAAAGCCATTCAAGAAACACTTTAAAAATACTAGTTCATATAGAGCCCTTACCAACGGGCTGATCACCCGTTTGCCAGTCACTTCGATTACGGAAACAACAGCAAATGGATTGATTTGCCGTTGCCCTAAAGACGCCAATAGGCGTGATGGGAAACAATGGCAAAGAAAACCTATCTGCTGTTGCCCTAAGACGCCACTAGGCATAATGGCCACTGACTGCTTTGACGGTCGGTGGCTAAGGACGGAAGAAGAAGAAGAAGATATAGAGCCCTTAACGACAACTGGAAGCAGAACATATTTTATTCACTGCCCCTATTTGTGAAGAAAAAGCATCGATACCTGAACACGGTCTGTCACGCATATTCAGTGGATTTTAACCACCCCCCCCCCCCCCCCCCCCCCCCCCACCCCCGAAGAAGAACTTACCTCAGTGTTTTTCTTAACTTGTGACATTACGGAAAAAGGAAGTTATCTCCGCCTGCTGTGCCAATTTTAGGAACCACATCATACCTCACGCTTAGCCAAGTGCCTGTGCCTTTCTTTAGGAACTTTATCTAATAAACAAACAGTACCGTTAAACTTCAACGTTCAGCGATTTCGGGACACTTTGTTAACATCAACAAACCCCAAATCTGGGGCTGTACACGGAAGAAATTACTTTTACCTAAGCCAAGGTTTAGTGCTGTTTTTTTTTTATGTATTTCCTATGAAGTGCCAGAATTCACCTTTCGGTAAGTCTGCGTGTGTGTTTGTGGGGATGGCCAGCCCTAGTGTGTTTTTTTTTGAATGAAAGGAGATTTATCTTTTCTTTACCCTTTTAATTAGTTCGACCTTATACTAAGGTGCATTATATTCCTTGTACGGGATCTCTCCTAGTGGGATTGGGTAACTGTGTTCATTCCCCCCTCCCGTAAAATTTGTTGATTTAAAGGGAGACAATTGAGAACCCTAGCTTTCCTCTACACCCCCCCCCTTTTTTTCTGTAACCCCTTGCCTCAGAGTAATAACTTTACCAGTGGGTTAAATTGCCTATCTCTGATCACCCCCCCCCCCTTTCTTGTCTTTGGGACCGGGTTTTGTCTGTTAGTAGATATAAACGGGAAACGGTGGATGGGATATTTCTCCTCAAAACCCCCTCTTCCCTAGTTATATTGGTATTTTGTAACCTTTGATTTTTGACTGTAAATGTACAATGATGTGTGCGTCCTTTATGATAATAAAGGTATGAATATTTATTTGTGTTGGTTGTCGGTTGGCCTAAAACTCCAAACATTTCCATCTGTGTAGTTTGTATTCATGTACGTTGAGCGACAGAATCACCAAATCGGTGAGCGCGCCTGAGCGACTGGAACTGACAAACAATTGTTTGTGCAGAAGAGAGATAGGAGTAGTCTGTGAGAATACAGATATTGTCGTAATAAGAGACTGTCCTTGCTCCTTCCCAGCGCTTGTGAATCTACTACCTCATTCACCTAAATCCTTATTCTCACAGAGCCTTCAATATCACTTTACACTCTAAAGGGACCAATATTCATCAGCACCCTCTCAGATAAAAATTACGACACTTGCGTCTACCTATATAAACGGGCGCGTTTTATTCAAAAAATACACACACAAACACGAAGGCCAGCACGACCGACTGGGGAAAGAGAAAGCTGTCAACATTGATTTATTGCTTACCTGCGTGACCGGGCACTCTTGCTTCACTAAAGTCGAGTCCAAATCTGGCTTGTATTAATTTTAGAGGGTTTTATTCGTGTCATCCAACCTGAGGTCGTATGTTCGAGTCAATCCAGCTGCCTGGAACTTCGCAGGAGCACAGTGATTGTACCGGAGCTACATCCTTAGTCCCCCTCAGTCTTGGGTGGGCTAAAGGAACGATCATCAGCGGGTGTTGTGTGCAACAAATTAGGAAGGACAGAACTGTTCTAAGAGATGAGTACACATTAGTACCATTTCCGTCGGCAATTGTGAGCAATTAACGGTTAAGGAAGAAAAAGTGATTTAGCGTAGTGAGAGACAAGATTAACAGCACAGCTGATAAATTTTCTATAATTAATTAACAGCACAGCTGATATCTATAATTTTGTTCCTATAATTGGAAGACTTGTAATATATATATATATATATATATATATATATATATATATATATATATATATATAAATATATATATATATATATATATATAAATATATATATATATACATATGTAAATCATACGTAAACGTACAAATCCATTGCATTTCATCTTCCAACATCCACCATTCAGCTCAAGAGTAGATAGTGTATATACTTAATAAATAATAAGGAAATTTTATTTGAACCACTTGTCAATTTTATAATTGTTAAGTGAAATCTGTTTCCTTGTTTTAATATCACAGTTAGTTACACAGCGGGGTGGCATTTTATGACTGTCTCCACTCTACTAATTTTTCGAGATCAGATCATTCACAGCCGTAACTAATTTGTGATACCAGTAGTTCTCTCATACACTGGGACGTCACCATTTTCCTGCAGAAATGCTATTTCTGTATTGTCAGTACTATACTGATCTTAGAGCCAATAAAAACCTCACGCTACATTGGCATACGTTGTAAATCCAATGCTACTTGCGGCGATGAAAGTTAAAGAATAAATGAATGAACGGAAACAAGAACTGTAATTAGATAAGGGAGCTAAGTGTGGCTGGCTTAGATGTAGTGGTAGTAGTATTAATTCATGACTATGGGAGAACGCCCCCAGAGATGAATATCTCAGTGGCTCGAAATTGAGGTCTGTAATATGGAGAGTAACTCTTGTCCATGCAGTATTCTCCTCGAATCTGGTGGGCACAAGGAACGGCACCAGGCAATACAGTTTGGCACCAGAACATAAATATATGCTATATCTCATGTCCAAGCAAACAATTAAAATTCTACACAATAATAATCACACACGTTTGTGTCTGATATTGGCTTAGCAGAATATTAATTAAATGAAAACCTAGAAATGTTATTAGACAAGGAAACGAACAATATGGCTCACGTAGCTGAACGTTAAAAAATGAATAAAAACAAGAAAGGTTTTCAGATAAGGAAATTAAATATTAATAATAATAGATAAATATTAAATAAACTAAAACAAGAATTTGTATTAGTTAAAGATATAAACATGCGGCCGGTTTTGATAAGTATTAAAATATTCTAAAACTAGAACTGTTGATATGTATATTGATTTAATAAACATCTTAACGAAGGCAGCGCATTTAGATGAATACAATTATCACGAAAAATACAGCTGTAAACAGATGTTTCATTAACTAATAGATTAACACGAGCAGGTAACCCGCTAAAGATGACGGGAATGAGTTATTGTGTGCTCTATCTGCTGCGTGTCCTGATGGCGGAACTATTTCTCCATTGGTCACTTCAATCTTTTCCTTTCTATTTAAACTTCACTGAATCTTTGTAGTCAATCTTATCACGATTTATGTGTCAATTGTCAATGCACAACGAAAAACATTGCAAGATCTGCGTGCTGCTTCAATGGGCACTAAATACGAGTACGAGCCTTTCCCATATTTCGCAGAAAACTGGTGGAAATCGGTCATTTTCGTTTGACAAACATAGAGCCACAGTTTGTTACTCCTCAAAATTAGTGAATGGAGTGCCAAAAAAAATGGTAGTTTCCCACCTCAGAAACAATAAATGTGACCTTTTGCAGAGTTTTTTTTTCTGTCTACCTGGAAACAAATGCTGCCACAGAAAGAGTGGATGAACAGCCTATGGGCAAGTGATAAAACTAGGGGTGAAACTTTGAAAGCTATGTACAACAAAGTGAACTGTGAGGAAAAAAAAGCTTGCAACTTGATTAAAATCCACTCATCTGAAAAACGGCCTTAAGTAAGGATTATATGTTTTTCTGTTTATTAGTTTAAGTATAAACCTATCAGTAAAATGATGTTATTCAATGGTCAGTATATTATTTTTAATAATCAATAACATGTCCCGACTTTTATTTATTTACAAATCCAGTGTAGTTCCACACAACGTGATATTCTGACATATTTGAACAATTCATGTATATATCAATAACGACGATCAGCTCTAAGATTCAACCTGCTCATCCACGCAAGGTTATTCATGTACATCTTCCATTTTATTCCCACGTCCAATTATTATATTAATATTTCATGTCGCTACTTCAATATATCTCAACTGCATTTAATTGGCACATTATCCATTGGCGTAAAACATATTCATCTACAGCGCCGTTCTAAATGAAGCATATCGGAGACGGGTCAATGAAGAACCACGTCTCCACACTTCCACAGTACACAGTTCAAAGCCCCTTGTCGCTTGGCCCCCTCCAATGCGTCATATTCGCTTACACATAGCGACAAATCATTGAGAGCATTATATGTGCTCAAAATATAAAATCCCCAAGTGGTGTGCAAACTATGTTTGCGACACATGGCTTCCACTGGATGACATTTAGGTAAATGTGGTTACTGTATTGGCAGTCATCATCATCATCGTCATCATCATCATCATCAGTACCTTTACTCGTGGTTAAATGGGAACCATCCTATGAGCGCTTGAATGTTAGTGGTCACGCTTGTCAATCGACTAATTGTTTCATTCTGCAACGGAACGATTAACTCAGTCTTTCATGTTGTAAGTCAATTTATTATTCTGTTGGCCCTGCCTTCTTGAGGATGAATCAGTGTATACATAACAAAAACCAATAATTTATGACGAAGGGAAAGACCCTTGCTCTGAAATCCTCCGGTAAGAGAGGTAAAGAAAGATGGAGAAACACACGACCAAAAAAAAAAAAAGAACTGGAGATAAAAATTAAGGAAATCAGTAAGACATAGAAAGACCTTGACCTAATGGCACATAATAACAGGACATGGCATGATTTTGTTGAAGGCCTGTACCCCTTGGCAGACGATCATTGAATGAGTGAAGTCAAAATACTTTTAAGAAAATGATTGTGAAGTCGGCTAAAACATCTTCCGACTCCAACTCCGGAAATTTGAGAAGTCCGACTCCGACTACCATTTTTTAAACTAGCGATATGGCATAAAATGATGCACTCATATGGAAGTATATGTATAAGTATGGTATGTGTGTGAATAAATGAATACGTGGCTTTCGTAGACTACATTTTAAACTATTCATTCACTCATACAGTAATACAAAATAACAGATCATCCACACCTGCACACAAATGACTGCTTTGTCAAACACCGTGAGGCAAAATAGTTCCATTTTAACAACGACAGCAAAACTGACAGTGTAAATAGTTTATTTTCATTTCTTGTGTGCTATTTCTAAATGTGCCAACAAATGTACAATTGGGATAAAACCTTTATTTATGATCAGAAGCAACTGAAATTTTCCTACATTTTGTAAAACTGGATGTACTTTATATCAAAAGTGGTTTTAGGAGTTATACGACTTTAAATTGTTTTTCAAATTTTTTAAGCACCTCCCTCCCTTGCATGGATCAAACGTGGATCGGCCTTGACATATGTCTGGTAAAATTCGGAGTCGGTGTCGGAGCATTTTATTTTACCGATTTCGACTCCACTAAAAATGACCGACTCCCAGACTCCATCTCCACAGCCCTGGTTAGGAACATGCAGTAGGAAAGGCAACAGGGACTAGTCATCCGCTACAGAAGAATTGAAAGCACTGGAAGAGTCTGGAATAACAACTATTAAATGAATTTATGACAATGGATATATACCAGGTATCTACTAAAATCCATTTTTATAACCTTACCAAAGAAAGCAGGAATCATTTAATGTCAAGACCACCGAATTGTTAGCCTAATTAGTCGTTTAACCACAATAAAAATAAGAATTATAACGAAGAGGTAAAGACCTAATATAAAATTGGAAACATCAGAGGAACAGTGAAGCTTGTTAGTTTTTGGAAAAACGGGACACACTATGTTGTATCCGTAACATAAAACAAACGCTGTGGGAAATAGCCCCAGGAGTATATAAAGGTCTATACTTGTTCCACGTGCACTTGTCTGGTTGTTGCCATCAGTTCCACATTTGTGACTTTGTCATACCATTTCAATCCTTTTATTCTACGCAAGCACCCGTTTATGAAAGTTTGTAACTTTTTGTTTGTTATTTTTGTTGTTCTCCATGTTTCAGAGCCATACAATAGGACTGACTTGACATTTGAGTTGGAAAATTTTATTTTTATGTTGGACTTGAATTCTCTTGAACTCCATATGTTTTCAAATCCAGTAAAAGTTCCTCTTTGCCTTCTGTCTAAGAGAATAAAGAAGACAGAAAGAAAGTATAATTGATGATGTTACACTATAACATAGGACAAGAACAACATCAAAACTAATTTGGATCATCAAAGATAAAGATCTGTAGATATGTAGCACCCGACCTGAACTGCTCTGCCTTCGTCTTCCCGATACTATGCCTTGAAGGAAAATCCTTTTAGCCCATGTAATCTTCATATGTGGAAAGCGCCGGATTATTCATTATGCCCACTAGGCACGGGCTTAAAGCCCCAGGCTTAGAGGAGCCCCTGCAAAACAAGCAACGGAGAAATTTTTTTTCGGGAAAACTGCCCAGGCCCCTAAACAATTTTTAAAAATTCAATGCATTTAATTTTTTCAATTCTAAAATAAAAACTGTTAAAGTTCAGTAATAATCAAATACTTTTTAAAAAGCAATTGGTAAAAAAAAAATTGTTTAGTGCGTTTTAGTGCTTTTTTTGTTACACACCTAGTGCTATTAAAAATGTTCAAGTTGGCAACACTGTCCCAAATATTAGTTGTTGACGATTCTGATAAATCCCAAAGTTTATCTGAAATCCATTCTTGTTTTTTTTTTCTAGTTTTACATTTTAGAAGATTGGAGAGGGGCCCACAATATCTTAAAAGCCTAGGGCCTCCGGATTTCTTAATCCGGCCCCTGTATGTGGGCATAGCATGGCAGTTTCTTTCTTTTTATTGTTTAGTGATGGTCTTGAAATTGTTCAATAGAATCTTAATTTTCATGTTTTGTCTGTTTATTTGAGATGCATGTTTAATAATCCGAAGATCATCACATAACATCTAATTTCCAATGTCTGTGTCTTTCATTCATATTCTGCTGTCCAGACACATGTTTCACTTTCATATTTTGAAGCAATGTTGTCACACTGCTCCTCTCATGGAGCCGACAGTTGTGGAGAACGTGTTCTATGATTAATAATATTTCATTTACTCCCTCTTTCTAATGGTTAGGGTCACTAATTTTTTTCTGCTTTTTATATTTTCAAAAAGGTTTTATCTTTTTGTCATTCTCACCTTTTTTCGATGATTGCATACTGTTATTCTTAAGAATAGTGAATTCTTTGTCTCATGAATGAAGATCTTAATATTTATAGTTGTGATGGGTTACTTCAGACATCCTCTCTATTTTCTCATCGGTAGATTTTTGATTTTTGTCTCATCCCCTTTTTTATTCTAGGGTATACGAATAAAATTCCAGACTCTGGCAGTGTCAATCTGAAATTAGATCGTAGTTCCCCCCCTCGATCATGTATTTTTTGCTTCGGCTACTCAGAGGTGACTGAAATTCTTTTCATGCTGGCAGCGGTCTATCCTCAGTTGTCTTTTGAGTCAGGGAAAAGCGAACACAGGCGAGCCGAAATGCCTTTTCATGTCACCGATATGTTCGTCCTCCGGAACCTTTTTTGGCCGGGACACCGATGAGCGGGCCTCTCGCTACTTCCTTGGGCAACTATGCTAGAACCTTTTCATTTGGGGTTTCAAGAGAAATCTCCTGGTACCCCGACGTTTTTTTCCCCTGTCTTTTTATCCGCTTGTTCGTCTAGGTTCTGCCAGATTTGGGGCGATCTGGGGCATAATTTGGCTAATTAAACTTGGCTTAAGCGTTATTTGTTGCTTGTTGTTCCACTGTGCAAACGGTCTTCTACTACGCCTTCTTCAGTATGTAAGGGATAATTGGGGTTACTAAGACTGATATGTTGCCCATTGCTAAATTGCATAGTTAAAAAGGAATATTTAAAACAAAATCCATGGGTGTAATTTCGGTAAGCACACTTAGGTATAAAATAACAGCGCTAGCTGTAAACATGTAAATAAACGGTGGTACGGACACCGAGATGGCTGGTATACGAGTTAATTTTCTTAAATTTGCTTGACATATGATGCCGAATATTCCTATTGACTGAGGAAGGTGGTTGAAGTAACAAGAAGAGTGTACGTTTTAAATACCCCCTGATAAAGTCCCACCAGATCGGATACCACGACAAGCATGGGAAACAAAGAGCCTAGGTGACAACATTAATTTTTACAAAGGACTCTTCTTCCAATACAGTTGTAGAAAGGGAAACGACTAAGTTAATTAATTTTAATTTTTCTATCAGTTAATTAGAAGTACATTTTGCAAAGGATGTATATGCTTCTATAAAGATATTGATTATAACAATCATCCTACTGGCCTGATAAATCTTCATTTGTGTTGTAAACTGTTGATGGTCATATTACTTTTTGTACAACGGTAAAACCAAATGTTGGGTAATTTACTGCCGGAAGTAGTTCATTCTTTGGAGTGAATACCTGGGATCTTGTCAGCATAGTACGTAAAAACCAATTGTTGTTTTTTTCGACGGTCTCTCTCTCAAACAGGTAGGGCCATGGCTGTATAAATATTTTTCTTGTTTCGCCCATTGCGATCTAGATGACCACATTATTAAGTGTCGGCAAAGGAGCTTGAGCCCAAACATGTATATATTTAGATTCGTGCCCTTTTACACGAGGACATACCTGTATACCTAATGTCTACCCCTCTCCGAGATACCTGTTAAGAGGATCTCTAAGACCGCAGAGTGTTTACCTGCAACGCTGGCTCAGCGAGCGATTTCGATCGATAAAGGGCTGCACAAGTCAAGCTCAAAGTAGGCAGAAGGTTTTGTTTTGGTGTGGTCCTTTGTGTTGCATATTGTAAAACTTTAGTATGACTAGGCTGATAGGGGGATTTGCTTTTTTTTCAGAGATATTCCAGTGTCCCCTGAAGACAGACATCCCTTGTCAACCACCTTTCATATTCTACATTTAACCCATTTCATATTGGGTCACTGTATCGCCAAGCTTTATTATTTTATATTTTACCTAAGCAGTGATTGGAAATCATCGTTGGTCTTCTTTAAGACAGCCAACTACTACCAATTCATGCTTGCTAACAGCGTCCAAACTTGAGAGGTCAATTATCATTTGTAAACGCTAGCCACCCACCGCGGCCAATTCTTTTACGGCTTTCTCTGTCAAAAGTCAATACCTTCCCGTAAACATGGCAACGTCACGTCTTCGACAACGCCAGAGGCTAATTTTACCAGCAATGAGTTAGAGACGGTGAACAACAGAATTCCAACACCTATTTTACTGTTGATTATTAGCAAACCTACCAGCAGGTCCTTCAGTGATTCAACAAATTGCACGGAAGTAAAATATTTCCTTTTTTGGTATTACACCTGAATAAGTTACAGGGAGACGGAAATTATAGACTGTGACTCAACTATAGAGTGGTACCACACCTGGAGTTTTGGCTTGTGAACCAGACTGGCCGTTCTGAAGACGAGGACTGTTATACTTTATTTCTAACATTCTTTTCTTGTTTTCCTTAGCTCACCACTAATTTTATTACTTTGTGTGATATTCACTGATGTGGATATATATATATATATATATATATATATATATATATATATATATATATATATATATATATATATATATATATATATATATATATATATATATATATATATTGTTTGAGGATTAGGTATTGTCCTTATAATTATTTGTGTGTGTGTGTTTAATAAATACATATTTTATAGCGGTCAGAATTGCTACACTATTTCATTTGTCACCTTAACGCTGACATTTCTTCTTACTGTGATATTTCATATCTTGGAGAGAAAGGAGTGTATGTATGACATTTAAAAAGTGAGTGTGGCAGGAATTAAGAGACTTATACTATTTTTCTCTCTTGACTATCATGCAGCACTCTCCATTCGCATTTGTAAAACTATATTTGTCTACTGTCAAGCATCTCACTTGCAATTTTGTTGCCCTCAGTCATTTTCTTAAACATCTCACGAAAATAGTTCATATTTTTTCTGTTATTCGCTTATCACTCGACATCTAATAATGCAATTTCCGCTCTTTTTAAAGACATGATTGGCTTAAGCCGTATGCACTCAGGGATGATATTTTTTTATTTTTTATTATAGTAAAAAGGAACATTCTGAAACTACTCCGTCATGAAGAACTTTATTTTAAATCATCAAATAAAATGAAAAACAAACTAACTAACTAAAACGTAGCAAACTTTTTTTTTTTAAAGTAACAAAACAATGGATTTACAAAAATACAAAGTTGAAGAAAATAACACAATAGTTTTTAACAACTGTAAATGCATAAAAATATAGTCGAAGACACAGTTATTGTTCATTACCTTATCTGTAATCAGATAATGAGCTAACCCAGATTGACCCCAAAAAAAACCCAAAAAAACTAGAAAGACCTTTTTTATTAATACGTTAACACTGAGTATGATTTGGTTAAGCTAACAACCCACAGCCACTTATCTTTGAGGCATTTGGGTATGCCTGGCCCCACTCGACACGCCCAGTGCGTAAACCAATGGTTGCCTTGCTTATGTTTCCTCATATTTTCTTTAATACTGTTTATACATTTTCCTTTTGGGCTCCCACTCACCCCAGTAGGTCAGTCTGCTGCTGTTGAGGGTATGTGAAATTAGCTGCCTGGACTTCGTTGTAAAAAGTGTTAAGGTCATGTTATATTCTGACTCTCTTTACAGCAGACGTATCATCAACTCTCTTTACATCAGACGTATCATCAACTTTCTTTACGTTAACCGTCTTCTCGTATTTACTTTGGGCTCCTTACGAAATATGGAACTACCGCTGTAGCTCGTCCCCTTGTAGGAAGTAATAACACGCTAGTTTCTGTGGCAATATGTTTTACATGATGAGGTTGAATGTTCCATGCGCAACTGCATATTAGTCGCCTTGTACGACCAAAAGCTACGTTCACCAACCTGAGACAAATATTGATATCTAAACAATCAACTCGTAAATTAAGAACTGAGAATCATCAAGTGTTAATATATTCTTCATTTATGTAAGGTGTAGATACATGGACACTGATTAAGCTATTGGAAACAAGAATTGAGATTCTCGAGATGTGGAAATGTATAATGATAGGGCGCCTCTCATGAAAAGGTCATAGAACACAAAGGAAAGAAAAGAGAATTAATGAAGGAGTCAAAAATTAGACAGCTACATATTCTGGCCATATAGAAAGACATAACACCTTGCTGAAGACCATAATGGAGGGAAGAGTTGAAGGCAGAGGTGCAAGAGGAAGAAAGCGCTTTAAATGAGAAGATAATATCAAGAGATGGACAGGAATGAGTCTATCAAAGTGCACAATCAACACAAGAGATGGACAGGAATGGGTCTATCAAAGTGCACAATCAACACAAGAGATGGACAGGAATGTGTCTATCAAAGTGCACAATCAACACAAGAGATAGAAGTCGAGGGAGATCCATTGCAGCCGACCTTCGTTGCAAAGATGGCAGCCGATGATGATGATGATGATGACGACATGTCTCAGGATGCAGTAGTGATATTCTTTATTCGTCTCTTCAGAGACAAACGGGAACTACAAGTGCCCCTAAGTTAATAATGATGAAAATATTGATGTACATAGCGAGAACAAACTGTAAATCTAAGGTATATTATAATAGTTGGTGGAGGAAATCAGTGAACATATTAATTCTAATAACAAGATTATGTTGAACTTAAAACCGAAGATTTCAAACTAGAGTATTAAACAATTACGGTCGAAGAGCTTTTGTACAGGAATACAAAGTTTTATCATTCTTTTGTGGTATTAAGACAAAATGATAGTGATGGCTTGTGTCATGTGTTATAAATCTGAAAGAAATTCACGTAGAAGTAAATTGACCATGACGTGACCAAATGTTCAATAAAATGTGTTTTATTATTAGTATTAATACACACTTATATATATTCAATTCAAACCCCTTAGTTCCCCAAGAATCTTGGACCTTAAACAAACATATGCTAAGTCCTCCTTTCGTTTGCCACGAGCTTAAGGTCTTTCCATGCTATCCTCGTCTCTAGTTTTCTTCTCCATGTACTCTTTGATCTGACTCTTCTTGTCTTGTGCTGGAGATTTTAGAACAAAGACTGCATGATAATGATATCAACGTGCTTCTTCATTGTGTGCCAAATCTATTGTCAGTGTCTTCTTCTCATCTTGTGTTCCACTGATACTTGGTCTGGTTCTTGTCATAGTTCAACGTTGATGTCACACCATTTCAATCCTACTATTCCTTGCAAGCACCTATTTAAGAAAAGTCTATAACTTTAATATGTAATTGTTCATAAATAAGATGCAGGGCCGTAAGGGGTTAAATAAAAATAGAATAAAAATACACAATCATTGTTGTAGCTGGGTAGAGTATCCAGTATAAGATGATACACACGTTTCCGGTTATTATTAACGTGCGTAGTTTAGTTATCTCACTGTCCGTCATGTTACTGTGTTCTGATTTTGCTCCCTTGTCGTATATCTCTATCTTTATTAGTCTCTACGCTGAAGGAAGTACAATTATTGATACTTTCATCGGTTTTCTTATCATGTCACTATCAAACTTATTTTTTACAGCTTTGTCATATCATACTTCTGTCCAGAAATAAGTTTCAACCGAGGCTGTAACACTTAAATCAGTCCGAGCACCTATCATTAACAGCAATGAAAATGTAAAACCCCCTGATTATATTCCGTAATGTCCCCTTATTCATAATTATCGTGAGCAACGATCAAAACAATCAACGGAACAGCTTGACCGAAGTACTAGTGAGAGCCAGAGATATATTCAACAGAGTTAACGCATAACGTATCCATAATCACTGCTATAACTTTATGGTTAATGCCCCGAACGGAAAAATTATTTTTGGGATTTGAACAGAAACTATAACTACATGGAATCATGGCAGTGGGAAATTATTATCTTTTGTAATTGACTTTGAATTCATGGTTTTGTCGGAAAATTGCACAACAGCATTGAAATCCAACGAAAGTTACAAGTAGAAAAAGTTTACAGGCGCAGACCTCCGAGAAAGAAAGGGTTAGATCTAGACTGGTGATATATGAACGTTTAGATTCAATTCTGGACTCTCAAAATTTCAAATATGAAAAGACGTTCAGCGGACTGGCACACTCTAGCCACATAGCCACAGCCCATAGCTGAGAAAAGCGAAGCTGGTCTGCTTATGAGTAGACTTGCATACATGATAAGCTAAGATCCGTTATACTGTGTCTGAAGGGTTCATATCTAAGAGAGTCAAAACACACGCTTCTGATAAGAAGCATAAATTACTGCAGTGTGTGATTCAAGGACCACCTTTGCAATTCGCCAGATAGTAGCATTGTGGCTACCTGTCTAGGTGATGTACCTACTTTGGACATCAACACCAGATGTATGACAAGAAGTGTCTGCAGTGAAAGGACCTGAATTAGATAAGTAATCATTACTATGAAGAAACAAGATCCAGAAGCTACCAACTGCATGAAATAATGAACAAAGACATTAACACCTTATGATTTTCCGACTTGTGATTCGTGTAAATATATATCTGCCATCTTACAAACGTCTATTTTAATTAATAAATGTACACATACATTTTATAAATCGCACTTGATTGATTTTGTTTAAATTACAGTTATATTCGAAATTTTGTTCTTGTATGGAAATTAAGGAAATTATTTAATATTTTTAATTGGTAGGGATAATTAACGAGCTGCATTTCACATCGTTTAGGATTAGAACGGGAGTGAGACAGGGATGCCTCTTGTCTCCATTTCTTTTCTTACTAGCAATAGATTGGGTTATGAAAACATCGACATCACATAACAGAAATGGAATCCAGTGGAATCTGACTAAACAGCTAGATGATCTGGATTTGGCAGATGACTTGGCTCTTCTGTCCCATAACCATAATCAGATGCAAGAGAAAATGAAAATTCTCGATGAGAGGTCACAACACGTGGGCCTGAAAATACACAGGGAAAAGACAAAGATTATGATAATAAATGCAAGAAATGATAACAAGGTTGAACCTAAAGGAACACCACTAAAAGATGTTGAATCGTACACATATCTTGTAAGTAATATAGACAAAGTTGGAGGGACAGACAGTGATATCAAAATAAGAATACAAAAAGCAACAGGAGCTTTCATTGCATTGGGAAACATATGGAGAACAAGAGAAATCAAGTCCAACACAAAAATAAGAATCTTCAACTCAAATGTGAAGTCAGTCCTATTGTATGGCTCTGAGACATAGAGAACAACAAAAACAACAATCAAAAAGCTTCAGAATTTTATAACCGGGTGCTTGCGTAGAATAGAAGGACTGACATGGTATCTTCTTCTTCTTCTTCTTCGTTCGTCCTGAAAAAGACGTTGGTTGCGTTGTGTCCGTTTACAGCGAAGCTGCGATATTTGCGCCTTTCGGCCGACACATCCGACTTCAGCACGGCATTTTTGGGACCGGGTTAGCCTTCCCTCTTTGATCCCTACTCACTCAGCCAGACTGCAGTGATGGAGCCTGTTTCCAGGACCACCACTTGGAGGTGGAGTAGGGTCTTTGTCAGCTCTGGTTCTCTGACCCTGACGCAAGCAGTCTAGCTATGGGTCGCTAACTGATTTCTCACACTTGACGCGTCTTAGGTCCCTGACAAAGTGACAAATGTAGAATTGATGACAAGAACCAGACAAGTGCCAGTGGAACAAGAGCTGAGAAGAAGACGTTGGCGATGGATGGGACACATATTGAGGAATCCTGTTGATAGCATTACAAGGCAGTCCTTGTTCTGGAATCCACAGGGAAAGAGAGTCAGAGGTAGACCAAAAAACACATGGAGAAGAGAACTAGAAACAGAGGTGAAAATGATGAGGAAAAAATGGAAAGAACTTGAGCGGATGGCACAGGACAGGAAGACGTGGCATGTGTTTGTTGAAGGCCTATGCTCCTTGGGGAGCTAAAGGGTATTGAATTCAATGGATTTCACATCAACTATTAATAGAGACACCCTTGGATCACAGGATAAGTCTAGCGAGAAGGAGACTTACTTTACAGCTCGCTTCTACAGCTACCATTTGAAATTATTCAGTTAACTACCTGACTTGACCTGTGCCATCCCGACCACTAGTTCACCAGTTCTCTTCTTCATTTCTGGCAGATGTATATATATATTTTCTATCTAAATTCCATCTGGCCACAACGGTTAAACAACGGTTAAACAACGGTTAAACAACGGTTAAACAACGTATCATCTATTAAAGGTAAAGGTAGTCCCACTGCAGATGCTGCCGTAGCAGAATGAAGTGTTAGAGACCACACCATACTAGGTTCAGTTTTTTAATGAGTGTAGTGACCAATTCTCTCCTTCGCTGCTTTCGCCTTCCATAACTCAAGAGCAGAGTCAAGTACCCATTTACAGCGGGGTAGACTGGAGCGTAACGCTACGGTTTCGATACCGGAACCCGGTAACTATGCCGCGAGAGGAAAACGCTCTAAACCCTGGGCCAATCAGACGCTCATCCACTTTTCTTTACAAAAAGAAAAAAAAAATAGCTCACAAATAAACTTCCCTATGTTTAATAAAATTAATAGTAGAATACGTTATCTTTGAAGACCAAATATAGGAGGTAACAATTGTCAGCTCGGTGTAACTCAATATCGTTGAAGACGAAGTTGTATGGTGATGAAGAGAAGTCAGAGATGGAGTGCCCATTTGATGAGAGAGAGAGATAAATGTGACATGACAAAAAGACAAGGACAAAGAAATTTTCCAACTCGCCTATTGTCACCAATTGATTTATGTGTAAGTCCTAAAGATTATTGTCCCGCATTGATTTC
This sequence comes from Oreohelix idahoensis, assembly GCA_024509875.1. NCBI lineage: Eukaryota > Metazoa > Mollusca > Gastropoda > Stylommatophora > Oreohelicidae > Oreohelix > Oreohelix idahoensis. The sequence goes on from JAMPIV010002308.1 coordinate 50,207, forward strand.
TATATAAATCTAAATTAAGATGACTCTTCCCTATTGAATTATGTGTTCCTTTTATTTAAGATGACAGTTACTTTATGAAGTATATGTCAATCTAAATTAAGATTACTGTCACACATTAATTTATGTGTACCTCTAAATGAAGATCGTTGTCAGTGATTTATTTATGTGTCAGTCTAAATTTAAAGTAATGCAACTCATTAACGTATGTATCAATTACAATTAAAATTACTGTTACTCATTAATTTATATGTCACTATAAATTACGATTACTGTTGCCCAATGACTTAAATGGTAATTAAAATTAAGATTACAGTCACCCATTAATTTGAACGTTAATCTAATTTAAAATTTCTGCCTTCCATTGATTTAATTGTCTTTAAATTAAGATTACTATCACCCATTACTTTATGTGTCAATCTAAATTAAGATTACTGTCACCATTAATTTATGTATCAATCTAAATTAATACTACTGTCACCCTTAAATTTACTTGTCAATCTAAATTAAAATTACTGTCACTCATTAATTTATGTGACAATCTAAATTAAGATTACTGTTACCCATTAATATATGTGTCCCTCTAGCTTAAGATCACTGTCACCCAATAATATATGTGTCAATCTAAATTAAGATTTCTGTCACCCATTAATATATATCACTCTAACTTAAGATCACTGTCACCCAATAATATATGTGTCAATCTAAATTAAGATTTCTGTTACCCATTAATATATATGTCACTCTAACTTAAGATCACTGTCGCCCAATAATATATGTGTCAATCTAACTTAAGATTACTGTCACACAATAATATATGTGTCAATCTAAATTAAGATTTATGTCACCCATTAATATATATGTCACTCTAACTTAAGATCACTGTCACCCAATAATATATGTGTCAATCTAAATTAAGATTACTGTATTTCCTGTACTGAGATGCAGCCTCTGGATGCTTTCTCATATGCCACGTCAACGCATTCTTCTGACGGCAGCGATAATCACAAAACTCGCATTGTAACGGTTTTTCACACGTTGGCCCTGACTTGTCCGTATTATTAAAGGTCTCCGTCCCACTGTTACCTAGTCCATTTGCTGCAGCTGATGTCGTAGTCGACAGACCGTGGTCGAGCTGTAAATGGTGATCTAGATCAACAGCCGTCACGTAGGAGAACCCGCAATCTCCATGGGGGCAAGTGCCCAAGTCAGAATGTTTCTTCATAAAATGAAGGTCAAGGTCCTTCTGTTCTCTGAAAAAATGCGGACATTCTTCCACAGGGCACGTCAAAGTTTTGTGCGCCAGTGATTTCTTTGTCTTGGAGACTCTAGGCTTGCGACCAATATCATTTGTAGCAGGGGAGTCGCTTAACAATGGTATCTTCTTCTCAGCTTTTGTTTCGTGCGTGTCTCTAATATGGGTCAAATAATCGCAGATTTTAGTAAATTCCATTCGGCAGAGACCACAGAAAAGATGATTGTTATTAATTTTAGCTGAACCTTTGTCTGAAAACGTTTCGTCCTTCAGAGAGTTGTCAGACGCTGCCAAGAACGTAGCTGTCGTTGAGGACTTTGATGCTAATGACCCCGTGGGTATCGAATCCGCTGGGGAGTCGTGAAAAGAAAACAGCTTGGAAGATTTTATTACCCCCGGAGCATTATTTCGACAAGCGTCACATCTCGCACCAGGATCTGAGAAATGTTTCTGAAAGACATTACCACAGGTCACACAACATTCTGCTTTCATTTCTGTATTCCCCATGAACGTCTTGCCTATGTTGCTTAGAGCAACCTCTTTATCTTCAATGGCTGAAGGTAGTTCTGCGCATTCCATCAGACATGTTTCACACTGCCGATGAACAGCATTCTCACTTTCATAATCAAAGCAGTTTCCGCATTTCATGCAGATTAACTTGCCGTCCTTACTTTCCTCTTCTTCGTTTGTGTATGGATACTGTTCATGAAATTTCCATGCAACCATTGAAGGAGGCTTGGAGCTGTCCATACTTAGACACGATGTCATACTGTCATGAAGTGCTTTCTGTCGTAAATTTGTGGTGTTTTCTGCAACAGCTGCTGTGCTAGCGATGACATCTTTTCGGCGTCTTCTACTTTTCCTTGGAGTGAGACCTTTAGGTTTTATCTTGAAAGTCGCGTACATAAAATTTTCATCCGACTTCAAAAGCCGAGACACTTTCTTCCGTCTTGGTTTTACATCCACGAGAGACTTATTAACTATCATTTTCATTTCTTGGTACATGGTACCTTCTAGATTTCCGCTTTTATCCTCACTTGTGATTGGCTGAGAGGTTGTTAAGTTGGTTTCGCCGTGAGAATGTGCTATGATGCTCTTCGATAACTCCAACCCTATTTGATTAGTTAGGAAAGTTATTTTCTTTTCCAGAGTCATGTCACTGTCATCCATAGCCTCGATTTCCTCAGACTTTGATGCTGTCATGAGAACATGTTTTTCTGGCTCTGACAATGACGCATTCCGGGAAAGTATGGACGCACTATAATGTGGTCTTACGTCTGCTATGGAAGTTACAAAATTTGAAACCGTGGCATTTGTGTGAAGGAAGTTTTCAGGCTCAAATTGTTCTGCAGCTTCTGTTTTGAAAGTTAAATGACTATCAGTTGTTTTAGAAGGGGCATTTGAAATTTTCGGCGGGCGTCCCCTTTTCCTTGGCGTCTTTTTTGGGGTAAGCTCATCAGCATTGGAATGAGCAACCACAACTGGATCTACTGAAACCAAAGCCTGACTAAGTGGCATGGAATCAGATGCAACACTATTGCCAATAGACACTGTCCGACTAGAACATTCTTTCTGTGCATTATCCGAAGTTTGCATTTCATATGTGTCTGGTAGCATCTGCAGTGTAGGTACTGCAAAAGGTATAGGTACAGGGGAATGGGTGCCCATATTCAAATATGACTGTTCGATTTGTTTTGTTAGTTTTCTTTGTTCTTCTTGTAGACGGAGATGATACTGCAAGTGAAGTCGCTGTTGCTGCTCAAGGTCTTTAAGCTTCTGCTGTTGTATTTGATACTTCTGATCTTGTAGGTCTTGCTGAAGCTGCTGGGTTTCCATTTGTTTTTCTATTGCATTCTCTGGACGGGTTTGGTCAATAACATTTACCCTGTTGTTTTTATAATGTTCCGTGTCTTCTAATTTGATGCCTCCTTCATCAATAAAATGATCCCCGTCCTCGTTCACCCTGCCGTGAGCAATAATTTGAGCTTGCTTCTTTATTTCAGAAATTGTTTTGACTTTTGTCTTGTTTCTTGATCTTCGACTCCATGGAAGTTTGAGGATGCTTGTATAGACACCTGGAAACAGTGTGTTTTCAGTAAGCAACTTCATATCTTTATTTTGGGTCTTCTGAGATTGTCCACGACCACCTCGACCTCTTGGTCGACCTGGCTTTGGTTTGACTGTTGTCAGAGGAGGCGAAGGTTTGGCTTCCGATGTGAAAGAAAAAGAACTTTGCGATTCGTGGTTTAACGGCTCTTCAGATTGTCTCATTAAGCTTGAGACGTCTGATGGTGTAGCTAAAATCATGTCAGCGGAACCGTGCGCCGCCACTGTTTGTGTATTGCATGATGCTGGTGTAGGATGTGGCGCAAATGCAAATGGTTGCAGACCAGTAACTCCATCGGGAACAGCATGGATAACCGGTATAGCTACCATGTGGCCCATGCCACAGTTGGTGGATGTGGTCATAAAAAATGTGGGTACTGACATAGATGCTGTTGGGAGTGTGCTGGAAGCCACTGTACCACTTGACAATGCTGTCGGAATAGAGGGAATCCCTACTGCGTGAGATTCAAACAAAAAATTAGGATATGATACCTCATTATTTTTGATTGCCTGCGAGATTCCATGGGAATCATTCACGTCAGACGTTATTCCTGGAACCTGCATCATTTGAATATGCGAAATTTGACCACTGCAAAATGTGTTAAGTGGATTTCCTTGCGTAATCGAAGCATTTTGAACCTGCTGTTGGAACTGTTGGAACTGTTGATGCAGAGGACTGTGTTCTGACTTGAGCCTATGTTGTAGAATATGTTGTAAGAGATTTTGCTGTTGTTTGTGAGTGTCTTTAGAAGAGCTAGTGGTCGTAACGAGTTGTGAGTTGACATTTAAAGGGACGAACTTGATATCCGCATCCTCAGCATTGATATGAACAAATGACGTAGCGTTCGACTGGCAATCTTGTTCAGGTTTGTCCACATTTTGAGCCCCAGCCAGAGGTTCAGTCATAAGATCTCCAGCTGTTCGTTTGTTTTGCTGAGAGCTCAGGACGCTAGTTATTGCTTCGGCATATGTAGGTAAACCACTCAAAGCAGTTGGGGTTGTGTCATGGCTGGAAATTTTACTTATGTCTGAAATTTCTTTGTCGTCATGAAATAATTTAGAACGTAAATGAACGTTACTTTGACATTTCTGAATGTTAACTTCAGAGCTCGTGGCTCTTGAAGTTGATGGAATGCATTTTCCTTCTTTCGCAAATAAAGTTCCTTGAGATTCAGTAGCATATTTTTGGCTTTTACTAAAACTGCGTAAAGGAATATCCATTTGCAACACTTGAGCTAACGATGAGTTGGCAAATGATGAGCTCTCATTAGTAGGTTCGAGGTTTATCACGTACGACCCTGCATGTTTAAAGGGCTGAGGGCGTTGGTCATCGTCGTTAAGGGTAGCGAAAGATTTGAACAGTGGAGAATAAACAGGTGACGTTTGTTTAGTTTTCACAGAAATGTCCACTGCTGTACCAGAATCTGAAGATGGTGGAAGTTCATTCTTATGTAAGGTCAAATCAAGTGGTTTGAGCTCATTGCTGTCGTCGTTACCTTCAACGACATCTAACATTCCCATTGCCAGCTGATCGTCAGTGTAGCGATGTCCTAGGTCGGAGACGCTGATGTTTGAGTCTTCGCAGTCGTCAGATGATGAACTATTTTCTTTTCGTTTTGAAAGGTCAAGAGCATTTGCTGACCTTGATGCAAAAAGGTCACCGATTACGTCATCCAACTTCCGTTCTCGTAATGAATGGTTTGAACTTGCTATCCTGCCATGACAGAGAGAGAGAAAAAAGATTTATTAGTCTTTTTTTTTAATTAATAGAGAATATCATTAATTATTTTTTTTAATTACTACTTTAAAGTTTCTTGTGGTGTTCTCAGTCCCTTTGCAGTTCCCCGAGATCTCCGAGGCAATAAATAAAACAAATATGACTACTGTTCCCTCGTGCACATCGTGAGAGGCAAATAATATAAAGTTGTTTGTAAGGTTAGCAACTTCATTATGTCTAACAAATTGGTACAAAAACCACGGCTGTAAGACAATACTCAAGAAAAACAAAATGATTAAGGGGAGGACGGAAAAGGTGTAATGAGTGACGAGTGCTTGATGCATGTAAGGGAAGTAGCTGTAGCCAACTTTAAGTCACAATTAGGATTAGTCTATTTTCAAATAATGCATATTCCTTCTTTCTTTCTTAATCGGAACCGCTTCTACCCTATAAACAGAGTGTAGAGGTGACCCAGAGAGCACAAGGCTCACGGGTAAAACATGCAATCAAAGTGTTTGACAAACAAGTGATTAGCCCATTGTGCCCGAACTTGCCCTCATGATTGCATTTAATCGCTATGAAACCATCGATCCTCCCTGGTCGATTCCAGTTCAAATGGACAGAGCCTCTTATACCCGAAGGTGTCGAGGGATGTCCTGTCCTCTTCTGCCCGAAGGCATTTATAGAGGAATACTCAGGACCCGAAGGTTTGAGAAAGGTTCCGGACAAGGTAAGCAAAATCTGAAACGAACACATCGATCTGCCTTGTCTCTTAAAACTGGGAGGGCCCGATAGCGGGTGTACCACACACAATCGATCAAGACAGAAGTTCGCGTGCAGCTTATTCATATTCCCCTGAATCTAAATATGTGAAAATCATGTGTCCGAACACATTATAAGTAGGTATATGTTGGTTTTATAAATATTCTTTTTTTTCAGAAGTTGTGCTTTTCCTATGAATAAAATCAAGATTTTCTCAGAACGTTTTTTTCTTTTTGTTTTTGTTTTGTTACAAATGTTCTTATAACTTGCACAGTTTTTAATCAATCAATATGTGATTTTGCACAAATACTTTCCATTGAATAATACAATTTTTATTAGATCCAATTTTAAACATGTTATCAAATTTTTTATTTATCGCAAATAATGCTGTAAAATTCTGAAAAAAATTGAATTTTTTTTTAGATACAAAATTTAAATTTCTATATCTCTCGATTTACTTATGTTATCAAAAATTCAATCTGACAATAGTTTTAAAGTGTAACGATAAACATTCAGTTTAAATTTGCAAATCATAGCTTAATAAATAACAAAACCTTAGCAAATTGAAATAGAACAATATAATCCAACATTGCCGCAGTTTCCATAGCAACCAATTATGCAATACCACTAAACTTTTCCTTAAACTTATTTATGATTGATGTACGTTAGGTCTGTGCATTTTAATTGAAATCCTGTGATTCATAACGGAAATAGCATTTCACCGTAGCTCCTCCCCTTAAAATTATTATTTTATTAATAACGTTGGTGTCGACACAATGTGTTGAAATTAATGAAGTTTTTATTGATATCTATATTATTTCGCTTTTTTGTGTCATTGACCTGAATGAGGACGCATATCAAGTCAACTCTGGTGTTCTTGAACAGGAATACAAAGACTATTTTTCAAGGCGTTGATATTTGGATAATGATCGTACAGTAAATGACTGGTTTAAGTCATTTTGAGGCCTAGTGCACAACACATTATGGAACCTCTGCATGTAAAACTGGACTGGTTTTGTTTCAATATTTCTGTTTCCTGTTATAATAAAATGCTCCTTATGCCAGAAAACAAAGATTCTTCATATCCTACAGGTACTCATCATCATCATCATCATCATCATCATCATCATCATCATCATCATCAGCTGCCATCACCACAACGAAGGTTGGCTACAATATATCTCTAACGTCTTCTGTCTCTTTTCTTGGTGGTGAACTCTAACAACTCTCTTTCTGGTCCATCGCTTGGTGTTATCTTCCCGCTCATAGCGCTGTCTTCCTCTTGCACGTTTTATCTCAACTCTTCCTTCTCAAATTGTCTTCGGCAAGGTGTTGTCTTTATTAAAAAAAAGTTAGTTGCTTATCCTTTACAGGACGTGGCAATCAACCCCAGCTTTTATTGGCTGTTTGTGATTTTTCTAGGCAATTTTTGTCATTCAGTAGTTTGCCATTGCTTTCTGAACGGTACGGCACTTATACCATTGTTAAAAATCCACACAAAGCGATCTGCTACCAAACCGCCTGCAGCAGGTTTCGAACCTGGTATATCTGGATTATGAATCTGCGTTCATATCCATTAGGCCACAGACGCCGACGTTGTCTTTATACATGGTCAAAATAGTTTAGCTATCTAATTTTGATCTCCTTCATTAATACTTTGTTCATTCCTTTATGTTCTAGGGCCTCTTTATTTGTTTTCTTCTCTGTCCATGAGACGTGTGCCCCATTCTTCTATATATCCACATCTCAAGGGCCTCAATCCTTTCTTCCAATAAATTATGAATTGTTCAAGTTTCTTCCCCTGATTAATGTCTAAGCTTAAAAATCTGTGTCTTTTCTGTTGGCCCATGGCTGTCCCCAGTCCGTCCCGTGCAGTTCCCGGGGGTCTCTAAAGAGACAAAGAAAAAATATGCCCACTGCAACCTCTGGCATGTCGTACAAGGCGACTAATATGAGGTTGGGCATAGGGCTGGCAACCTAATCATGTACAGCGAATTGCCGCCCCCCCCCCCCCCCCAAAAAAAAAAACATCGCTGCAAGTGTATGTGAATGCTTGGCGTAGGCTTCATACACGGGGACCAGCTGATGTGATGGTTTCATGGAGAGCAAAGGAACATGATGATGATGATGAAAATGATGAGTCGGTGGTTATGATGATGAAAATGATGGTTTGGTGGTTATGATGATGAAAATGATGGTTTGGTGGTTATGATGATGACAATGATGGTTTGGTGGTTATGATGATGACAATGATGGTTCGGTTGTTATGATGATGATAATGATGGTTCGGTGGTTATGATAATGATAATGATGGTTCGGTGGCTATGATGATGAAAATGATGGTTTGGTGGTTATGATGATGACAATGATGGTTTGGTGGTTATGATGATGACAATGATGGTTTGGTGGTTATGATGATGACAATGGTGGTTTGGTGGTTATGATGATGAAAATGATGGTTTGGTGGTTATGATGATGATAATGATGGTTCGGTGGCTATGATGATGAAAATGATGGTTCGGTGGTTATGATGATGCCAATGATGGTTCGGTTGTTATGATGATGATAATGATGGTTCGGTGGTTATGATAATGATAATGATGATTCTGCAGTTATGATGATGAAAATGATGGTTCGGTGGTTATGATGATGAAAATGATGGTTCGGGGGTAATGTTGATGAAAATGATGGTTTGGTGGTTATGCTGATGATGATGATCATTCGGTGGCTATGATGATGAAAATGATGGTTCGGTGGTTATGATGATGACAATGATGGTTCGGTCGTTATGATGATGAAAATGATGGTTCGGTGGTTATGATGATGATAATGATGATTCTGCAGTTGTGATGATGAAAATGATGGTTCGGTGGTTATTATGATGAAAATGATGGTTCGGTGGTTATGATGATGAAAATGATGGTTTGGTGGTTATGATGATGATAATGATGGTTTGGTGGTTATGATGATGAAAATGATGGTTCGGTGGTTTTGATGATGATAATGATGATTCAGTGGTTATGATGATGATAATGATGGTTCGGTGTTTATGAAAATGATAATGATGTTTGGGTGGTTATGATGATGAAAAGACTGCACATAGAATACTTTACTGTGAATATAATCTGAACTTAGTTTATTTTAATGATAAGAGTAAATGCAACTAGTTACAACAAGATTACACTGGAAGATACATCACTACAAGATGTGAAATAATGCGCATTTCTTGGTGGCATGGTCGACAAAGCTGGAAGAACAGATAATTATGACAAAATACAATTACAAACAACAAGAGGGGCTTTAATTGCATTCGGAAATTTTGTACTCGTAACGTCATCATTAAGCAAGGTTACGTTGCACTGTTCCGATAGGCCTGAGGCCCGGTGCATCCGATTTCAATAGGCATTTTTGTCGGGTCGCCTTTCTTAGTCTCTTACTGTCTCGTGCGAACCTGTAAGGCAGCAGTGGTGTTATCTCTATATGTTTGTTATCTCTATATGTTTGTTATCTCTATATGTTTGTTATCTCTATGTTTGTTATCTCTATATGTTTGTTATCTCTATATGTTTGTTATCTCTATATGTTTGTTATCTCTATATGTTTGTTATCTCTATATGTTTGGTCCGTACAAAACCAAAAAGTACAAATTCGTAAACGCTAATATTTAATTCGCCATCTTGACAAGGGAAGATTCGCATTCGGAAGTCAAGTCCAACTAAAAAAATATGAGTCGAACTGACATTTAAGTCCTTCCTATTGTATGACCCTGAAACATGAAGAGCAAGAAAAATGACAACCAGAAAGATACAAGCTTTCATAATGTGGTGATTGCCTAGAGTTCAAGGATTGAATTTGTATGACAATATTACTAATATGGGATTGGTGACAAACGCCGGTGGAACAGGATGTAAGGAGAAGACGCTGGAAGTTGATAGAATGCACAGTAAATAAAAGCACAAATCACCATGTGAAAGCCTTACAAGGCAGTCCTTGTTCTGGAATCAGCAGGGTCAGAAACATAGAGGAAGACTAAAAACCATTTGAAGTAGAGAACAGGAAACAGGCAAAAGGAACAAAGAGGATATAGAAAGATCTTTAAAGAATGACACCGGACATAATGGCTTGATATGTTTTGTTAAGCACCTATGCTCCACTGGGAACTGAAAGGTATTGACGATAATAATGATGATGATGATGGCGATGACGACGACGATGTTTCATCTTTCATAATTTGGACATAATGAGCAAGTGCACACTTTCAGCATTAATTACTTACTTCTGATAATCTTTGAGAAGTTTTCTCATCAGTTCAGTAGTATCCAGTTTTGTGACAGACTTAAGAGCCTCGAAGTCCTGGTAGATATCTGAAGGTAGAGCAATATGAGGCTCTGAAATATGTGAGGCCGCTATCAGATATTGGGCAGTGTTGACTGTCTGCTCCAGATTTGGTGTCGTGACGCATGGCGTTCTGAAACCCTGTTGGGTAATATGGGATATCGCCTTCATCTTCGATAATTCACGTGGTGTGGTTGCGTTGGATGCCGAAGCCTGTAAGTAGAGAAAGGAAACAAATGTAATTTATACAGTATATAAAGATCAGCGGCAGACAACGCAGGAGATTTGGGGATATACTTTAGAAACACTAGAGTCTCAAATGATCTACCTTGATAAAAGCACGCCTGTTTTTTTAAGTTTTAAAGTATTTGGAATTTGGAATAAGTATACCATATATGTAATTTTTCGTCGCCGTAAAGTACTGCTCTATTCCATCTCCACCTCAGTTCGTTTTGAGAAAAAAACGCGTTCACAGTTTTTAGGTTACTGTTGAAAAGAAGGCTATATCACATTAAAATGAAATGTTGCCTGATAATCCAAACTGCGGAATATATCACGCTGGCAGAGGATGCGCCAATGGGTAAAAGTAAAGGCCAGTCTGGCACACCGTACGGCTAGCGGGTTAGAATGAGTTAAGTGTAAAATATTGTTCAGGATGATAGATTAAACTATACGATATCGATTTATGATCTCAGGTCGATTTTGGCCAAACGTTGAGTTGAAATAAACCAGTACTTAGGCGACGTTTCATCTCTGTCCGACGTCTGCTTCAGACAGTTCCGCCAACAGAGCGATGAAAAATTCAATGTCAGTGATATTTTATGAATGGTTAATTTCATTTCAAACAAAAGATCGCGTTCTTATCTCGTGAAGTTAACGATTTAAGTGAATGTTTGTAAACGAACTCGTGAAGTATTACTGGGACTGTGGAGTGGTACTTTCAGTCCTGGGGATACCTCGCTTTTAAATACCAATGTCAAATGGCTTTTCACAAATTGTAATCAATCAATACCCTTTAGCTCCCCAAGGAGCATAGGCTTTCAACAAACACATGCCAAGTCCTCCTGTCACGTGCCATCCGCTCAACTTCTTTCCATGTTTTCCTCATCATGTTCACTTCTGTCTCCAGTTCACTTCTTTATGTGTTTTTTTTGGTCTACTTCTGCATCTCTTTCCCTGGGGATTCCAAAGACAAAGACTGCCTTGTAATGCTATCAACAGGTTTCCTCAATGTGTGTTCTATCCATCACCAGCGTCTTCTTCTCATCTCTTATTTCACTGGCACTTGTCTGGTTCTTGTTATTAGTTCCACTCTGGTGGCTTCGTCGTACCATTTCAATACTTTTATTCTAAGCAAGCACCCGTTTATAAATTTCCGTAACATTTGTGTTGTTGTTTTTGTTGTTCGTTGTGTTTACAATAAGACTGACTTGACATTTGAGTTGAAGATTCTTATTTTCGTGTTGGACTTGATGATGTTTCATATTTTCGTTTTTCCCAATGCAATTAAAGATCCTCTGTCACGCCAACTTTGTCTATATTGCTGCCAGGATATATGTAAGATTGTACATCTTGTAATGGTGTTTCTTTATGTTTGACCTGGTTATCATGTCTTTATCAGAAATTTACCTAGCTTAAAATTCTTTGTTATACACCTCCGTCACCAAGAGCAGTGTTCCGCAACCAGTGTGCCGCAACCAGTGTGCCGCGTTACACTGATGTGCCGCAGGTGATTGCCTGGTGTGCCGTGACACCATGCTTAAGACACCAAATAATGGGTACAAAATTATATATTATGGTAACCTATTACGAAATAATCTCACACGTACAGTTGTACAAATAGTAAGTTGAGTTATCATCATCCACCAATCCATTACACAAAAAAATAGAAGGGCTTGTTTTATGATTGAAGAGAATTTTTAAATACTGAACTGTACCAACCAACTCAAATATTATAATGCGCTGTAGAATTATGAAGTGCACTTACGCGTGCCGGGAAGTAAAAAAGGGTTGAGGAGCATTGGTCTAGAGAATTAATAGGTTATCCACCATGATCTACCTATAGATTGGAATATATCTTATGCCGATTCGTAGAACAGCTCGTATGATTCCATGCCACATACATGTTTTAAAGTAGAAGACCTGTTCCAGGAAAAGACAAATACACTGGCCGTTTCTGCTAAAAAAAAAAGTCTTCACAAAAAAGGCGTGAAACGAAAGACTTCAAGGACGATAATGGTAACTAATGTACACATGGATAAATAAGAATGAAGACTCGCGAGCAGACATGCAGAAATAATGTCCATACTGGGAGTAATGTGTTTGATTTTTATTTGTTTCTGAAACCGGTACTAACAGACATCAATTACTAAATTTTAAAATCTGGTAGTGACCACAAGTTATTGCAAATGTGGTTTATGTGACAATTTGTTTTACATGACAAGGTTGCCTGATCCATGAATTACCTTATATAAGTCACTATGCATGACACGCCTGAAGGTTCAGTGACCCTATTCTATTTTTGTCTCTTCAGGGACCCCCGGAAATTAGCCTGGACTGTTCTAATTTCATTAACCCATTAGCTCTCATCCTACGATTTGACAAATGCATGGACGCATATCTGAAGTCACCCTTAAATGACCAACAGCTAAGCACCATGCTATAATATACAGATGTGAACGTGAACCTGTCTGTGAGGTTAATTACACCCTCATTGACTCTTAAAATCATCCACACACTTTCAGGGATTCCCTGTGGTGAAACATGTTGAGAACCCAGCATTACACACTAAGCTTGGAGGAGTCACTTGAGCCCCAGACTTGTTTCTGGTTTTTCCCCTAGTTGACTATTCTTTACGATTTCCAACTACCGAGGGATTTTTAACGTGTGCAACTTGCACACGGGAGCTCCTATTTTTTCTCCTTATCCGAGCATGCTAGACATCTGTAGTGGATTTTGATGGTATTTGTATGGTTGTGTTATCACCTAGTGTGATGCGTGAGGTCAGCTGTGAAGGCTCCTGAAATAAGTGTAGCTGTGAATGTACAGAAGACCCTTCTTGCTACCACTATACGACCTCACACATTTCTTTTTTTTTCTAATGAATGTGGCTACGTTAAAATATAGGGTACTGAATGTAATGTGTTATATTGACATATACAAACACACACACACAGATATTAAATAATATAATATTATCAATAAAATTTAGAACACAATGAACTAAATTCAGCTGGTGAAATTTTAGAAAGTAAATCTTTTTTAAATTTATTTGTTCTGAACCAAGGTTTTATTTTGGCCAGAACATATGAAAGATTTTGAAATTTATGAGTGAATGGCATGAATAAATGGCATGATAAATAAAAGGTGTGTACGTATACAATTTTCACGATTAGTTAATATTTCTACAGTTCATAATTTTATTTTCCCTGGGAGAACGATGAATAGATGTGCTGTTGGGGTGGCTTCATCCCTCCCTGTCTATGCCTACCAAACATTGTCCATTAATGATGGAAGGAAATGGGATGTTTTAGTAGTAATTCACTTTGGGTGCTATGTCTATGAAGTTGGTGTAAATCCAGCAGACCAGCCTGCTTACGTAACTTTGAAAGAGTAGTTCTGGTGCTGGAATCTGGTGGCCCCACCTCTCCGTGCTTGGGGGCAAATATCAAGAGTCTGGTGGCCCCACCTCTCCGTGCTTGGGGCTATAATAGGCTGCTCTGACACAATGTTACTGCACGGGTCCCTCTTGTAATATTCAACCCATTTGACACCACATTGGTGCCAAATAAAAAACTCACAGCTCTGCAATCAAAGTATTAGTTATGTGTCAGAATTCCATCCTCTAAATTAATTCTGGACACAACACCACACAACAACAACACCATATAGACGGGTCAGATCTCTCTGACCATACAGCACATCTTACCAAGTTGGTTTCACATAGGATAAGTTCTCCCAGCCTACACATTCCGAAATATGTTTATTAGCTTCCTGCCATAAAATAGGATAGGTGATATGTTTCACTGTTCTCAACACTTAATCACCCCTTCCTAATCCTTGCTGGAGTTTATATATTGTTTGTCCCTAGACCCTGAACTAGGGCGGGGGGTCTAGAGCAAATCCTTACTTGTTGTAAGGCTAGATTTCGATATGGTAGTATCAAATCACTCGAGACATTAAACAATATTTAAAATATACAAAGAAATAATTTCAATCTTACCAGATTATGAATAAAGAACACAGAAATGCTAGCAAAACTCAGCTGAGCTGCTGGCTATAGTATGGCGTCCCTGAACTTATTTCAATTTACTTCATTGGAAATCACCACACTTAAAATTTACTGTGTCTATCACTGGACAACTATTGAAGAATGACAAAAAAGCGCGTCTGAGCGCTGAAAATATGATTGTCTGTGGCCAATCAATGCCTTGTGTTTTTTCAAATTCAAATTTCCTACACTAAAGTCATTTCAGTCATGCTTCAGTCAAGTATGGATTTTTATCTGTTAGTCCGTCCGTCTCTACTTGCGTTTTCACAAAAAACGTACTTGGTTTTTGAACCAACCTATCCGTCCCCTCTACAAATTTTGTCTTTAAAGTTATTTTTAGCCACAGCTCCCACCAATGTCCCTCTCTTTCATTCTAACTAGATTTGGACACTTGAGTCTCAAGGTCGCGGTTTTTGTGCAAATTAGTGACATGTTTGATTCAATGCAGTCTTTCGCTGATGTGAACAACACAGTCTTTTGTCATTGTCTTCATTATTATCTATCCGTCTGTATAAATAAAAGCATATTATTTCACTGCTCAAAATGGGCCATCCGGCCAGCTAATTTTTATATTCCTAACATTAGTATTAAGAAAAAAAGTTACTTTTCAAGGTTAGTTGTTTTTTTCGAAATATTTTCTAGAATATTCTGTGAAACGTTTGCCGCTGCATTCAAATAAAGGACAAAATATCGCAAAAGCGTCCAAAAAATGACTGTTGCGTATAATAACTATGGTCCCTTTTGTCGATTTCGTTACCTTGTGTCAACTTGGGGACGTGACTTTTTCAACTCCGTTTCCCCCCCCCTTTTCCTCCCCCCCCCCCCCCCCCCCCCCCCAAATTGCATCCTTTTAGCCTTGCTAGTTTCACGCAATTTTTCAGTCATATTTTTTTTTCCTTTTGATCCGCCGTTCTCATCCCGTTCAAATGGTAACCGTTTTGACTTCCCGTCTAGCAAGTCAATTTTTATGGAGGGTAGTGACCCGCGGTCAGGGCGATCATGTACTATCAGCAGCTTACGCATTATGTTTTTTATCCTTACATGTTATCTTTGGAGGTATTTTAACGTTGTATCACTGTTAATTTTACGACACATCTCCCCACTTGAAAACATGCCTACGGCAAGTTCCAAAACCAGTGATACACATAGGTAAAATTACTCCTCACGTCTGCCACTACTCTAATTTTGATCACAGGGGTGCCGACTGAGGAAATCTGCACCAACATTCAATTTGCCTGGGATATATTGGATACTAAACTGATAAGGTTGAAGCAATAAAGACCACCTCAGCAATCTCGCGTTTTCATGCTTAGCCTGAGATAAGAATACGAGAGGCTGATGATCCGTCTCGACCACAAAAGTCCTACCATACAGATAGATTTGAAACTTCTTTATTGCCCAGATTAACGCTAAACATTCTTTTTCGCTTGTGGAGTATCCTTGTTCCGCCTTATTCAATTTGCGGCTTGCATAAGCGACTGGTTTCAGTTCCCCATCAGGTGAAGATGATCTTTGCAACAAAGCCCCTCCGAGTCCTACATTACTTGCATCGGTTCTTAAGACAAAGTCCTGTGTCAAATCAGGCAGTTTGAGAATAGGCTTGCTAGTGAGTTTTTCCTTTAACTCTTGGAACGCTAGTTCACATTGTGCAGTCCAAATAATTTTATCTGGAAGTCCCTTGCGAGTCAGATCAGTCAGAGGAGCACAAATAGCGTTAAAATTTTTGATGTATTTCTGATAAAATCCGCATAACGACACGAATGATCGCACGTCCTTTTTTGTTTGTGGCCTAGGTGCTCTCTGCAGTTTTTCCAAATTCTTAGGATCAGGGGTCATATTACCCTGATATACAGTGTGCCCCAAGAATTCCAACTCTTTGCATCCAATACAACATTTTGTTGGCCTAGCAGTTAAGTTCGCCTCCCGAAGCCTATTAAATAACATTTCTAGAGCTTCAATGTGTTCTTCAAATGTCTCTGTGGCGACGAGAATATCATCCATGAAATTCGTGATACATGGGTTATTCAGGGGATCCAACAATTTGCGCATCATCCTTGAAAATACACTCGGAGCATTTTTCAGTCCGAATGGTAGCATGTTGAATTCATAATGTCCATCCGAAGTGCTAAAAGCCAAATAAGGTCTCACTTCAGGCTTCACTGGAATCTGGTAATAGCCTTTACTAAGATCCACCTTTGAAAAGTATTTTGCCTTGTTTAATCTGGCAAATAACTGTTTTGTGTTTGGTAATGGATCCACTTGCCCTTCTGTGACAGCATTCAGTTTCCTGTAATCTATGCACAGTCTGTGTTCCCCAGACGGTTTTCTCAACAAGACGACACTGGAACTAAAGGGTGATTCACTGTGTGAAATGATCCCCTCCTTCAATAAATAATCTATTTCTTCCTTCAATGCCTTCTCCTTCGCGAACGGAATAGAATAGGCTCTCATACAGATTGGGTTTGAGTCTACCAGTTTCATGTCATACTGTAGCAAATTTGTATGGCCTGGTTTATCTGTTAATACATCTGTATGTTCCTCCAGAACCTGTTGAACTCTCTCCCTCTGATTTTTTAGTCAGGTGCTTACTGACTTTTACCTGTGCTGCTGTTTCACAAGGATGTAATGGGTATTCATGTGAGGTGAGTGGTTCCTTTTGCATCTGAGTTGCAATAGCCAAGGTCAATAAGGGGGTGCTTTCCTGGAGTGGTCTGTCCAGATACTTCTTTAATAAGTTTACATGATAAACTTTCTCCTTCCCCTTTTTGTCAATTTTATAGTTTGTTCTAGACACCTTCTCTAGAACCGTATATGGACCTTGCCAACCAATTTGTAATTTATTCTGGCTGCCGGGTAGTAGAAGAAGCACCTTCTCTCCCACAGCTAGTTCTCGGTCCTTTGCCTTCCTATTAAAATATGCTGCATGTTTCTTCCTGGCTTGTTTCAAATTATCATTTGCCAGTTTCCATCCAGCTTTCAGACGAGTGGTCAGTTCGTTCACGTATTGATAAGATGAGGTAACAGGTTCTTCCGCCTTCTCATCCGTCCAGGTCCTTAATAAAGCTTCTAAAGGACCTTTTATTGGCCTCCCAAATAGCAGAGTTGCGGGAGCCATCCCGGTTGAACTATGTGGTACCTCCCGATACGCAAACAATGCGGCGGGCAGGAATTGATCCCACAGATCCGGTTTTTTCGTGTGCCAGCTTTCTCAGGATAGAAATGAGAGTCCCGTTGAACCTCTCTACCTGGCCGTTCCCTTGTGGATGGTACGGACTACAATGAAAGTGTCTGGCTTGAAATAGTTTAAAAACTTCTTCCGTTAGTTTCCCCTTGAACTGCGATCCATTATCCGTCAAGATTTGATGCGGGAATCCTAATCGGGTGAATATTGTAAGTAGTGCCTCTGCTACGTGTTTTGAATCAATTGATGGCAGGGCTACCGCCTCTCCCCACATAGAACAAGTGTCCACCAGAGTAAGGATGTAACTGTTCCTCCTCTTGGTCCGAGTGAGAGGTCCCACAATATCCACTGCAACCCTCTCGAAAGGTGTTCCCACTATGGGCATTTCCCCTAGAGTTGCAGGAGCAGTCCAGTGCTTTGGAGCTACCCTTTGACATTCAGGGCAGGATTTGACATATCTTTTTATATCCTCCGTTATCCCTGGCCAGAAGTAATGACAAGCTATACGCTGTCCTGTGGCGCTGATCCCCATGTGACCACTGAAGGGAATCGCATGCCCGAGTTCCATCACTTTATCAATATATGAAGTGGGAAGAACCAGCTGGTTGTGACCATTTGTTCCAGTTCCGGCCTTCCTATATAATAGTTTGTTCTTCATAAAGTATTCCCCCTTGCTCGGAGGTGTGTGGCATTTGGGCAATTTTTTAAAACATGGCTTGAGTGTCCTATCCTCAGCCTGCGCCTTTCTCATCTCCTCTGGATGAGCATTTATAGGTTCACCTTCTTCCTCCTTCTTCTGTGACCTGGTCTGCACTGTCGCCATGATCACAGGTTTCTCGGGGTTCCCCAAGAAGACGTATCTACACCCCAATATCAGAGGGTAGATTGGTTCATCTATCACTGCTGCTCTGATTTCTCCTTCCACATAGCGAGTTTTCACCGTTATCCTTGCGATGGGAAGTGTCATGAGTGGTATGTCCTTAGTCGCCCCTTGTATTTCCACTGTTTCTGTGGTATACTGACTTGGGTCCACTAGGCTAGACTTCACAACTGAATCATAATCCAAACCTGTATCATAAAGGCACCTTATGGTGACCCCATTACAAATAACATCCTCACAAACTGGGGGGTGATAAGGTTCCTGTTGTCCATTAGGATTAACCTTTAATCTTTGCGTCCCCGACTTCATTGCAGCAATGCTTGAAGGTTTCCTTCTACAAAATTCGGTGTTATGGTTATCTTTCTTGCACCATTTACACCATCTTTTTCCTTGGTTAAACGGTTTCCTTTCATTATTTTTTCGGTCATTGAACTGTGAGTTTCTGTCGCGATAGTCATTTCTTGGCCGCTCAAAGTTTGTCCTACCTCTATTACCCTGTTCTCTATTGTCAAATTTATTAAATGGCTGTGGAGCTTTAAAATTATCTATGTGCTTCTTTTTAGCACCACTTACCTCTGCCTGGGCTGCCTGATACCTCTCAGCGACATTTAAAACCTCTCCCAATTTCTCTGCACCTTGTTCCATGAGAAATTTTCTCATGTCTGGAGCCATGGACTCTCTCAATTGCTCAATCATGATCATTTCTTTAAGATCTTGGGTCTTCCCCAGAGCAGTCCATTTCTCCAAATAGGTTTCCAGTCTGGCAGAGAATTGGTGGTATGTCTCCCCAGACAACAGTTTGGCATTTCTAAATTTCTTACGATAAAATTCACCATTCTTCTCGTACCTTAATAACAGAGCCTGCTTTAACATGTCATAATTGTCTTGGTCTTCCCTGTTCATTTTAGCAAAGACTTCATAAGAAGTACCTCTCAGTCCTTGTGATAACTTTAAACTCCACCTCTCTCTCTCTAACCCATATGTAGTAGCTAATAACTCAAAACGTCCTAGGTACCCCTCTATGTCATCGTCTTTTTCAACAAAATGGTCTAAATGGAACCCCATAGCTGAGTTTGAGGCTCCCAGACTGGGCGTAGCATCTGAGGCAAAAGGGCTGGCACCATTTTCAGGAGCCTGGCCTTGTAATTCCAGCTCCCTTAGTCGTAATTCGTGCTCCCTTTGCAACCTTCTATCTTCTGCCTCCCTTTCGGCCTTTTTATCTTCTGCCTCCCTTTGCTGTCGTTTGTCTTCTGCCTCAATCTGCAGCCTCTTCTCTTCAGCCAACCTTTCAGACTCTAATTTTCTTTCAGCCTCTTTTTCTAATCTTCTTTCTTCCCGTTCAATATATTTATCACATTCAGCCGTTACATATTGAATTAAAATCTGACCATCCATTTCCATCTCCTTTGCCGTCAGCACAGCAGCTGATCTAAATTTTGCCAGCTCCGCCATACTTTTTAGACAATTTAGTAATGTACAAGATAAATCTCTAACCACTAAAGTACTTCTAATTACTATAGTCTAACTAATTATAATTAACCAGTTAACTAATTAATTATTACTGGCTGTGAAGATTCACCAACTTCTAATTGCCCTATTAATTTAAAGGGACACTTTTAATTTTAAGGGAATTTTACAATTTTGTTCCCCTAATTTTATTTCTCCCAATAGGAGATCTTTATATTACTGTTTATGCTAATTATCCCTGGACAAGACCCCAATATATGTAGTGGATTTTGATGGTATTTGTATGGTTGTGTTATCACCTAGTGTGATGCGTGAGGTCAGCTGTGAAGGCTCCTGAAATAAGTGTAGCTGTGAATGTACAGAAGACCCTTCTTGCTACCACTATACGACCTCACACATTTCTTTTTTTCTAATGAATGTGGCTACGTTAAAATCTAGGGTACTGAATGTAATGTGTTATATTGACATATACAAACACACACACACAGATATTAAATAATATAATATTATCAATAAAATTTAGAACACAATGAACTAAATTCAGCTGGTGAAATTTTAGAAAGTAAATCTTTTTTAAATTTATTTGTTCTGAACCAAGGTTTTATTTTGGTCAGAACATATGAAAGATTTTGAAATTTATGAGTGAATGGCATGAATAAATGGCATGATAAATAAAAGGTGTGTACGTATACAATTTTCACGATTAGTTAATATTTCTACAGTTCATAATTTTATTTTCCCTGGGAGAACGATGAATAGATGTGCTGTTGGGGTGGCTTCATCCCTCCCTGTCTATGCCTACCAAACATTGTCCATTAATGATGGAAGGAAATGGGATGTTTTAGTAGTAATTCACTTTGGGTGCTATGTCTATGAAGTTGGTGTAAATCCAGCAGACCAGCCTGCTTACGTAACTTTGAAAGAGTAGTTCTGGTGCTGGAATCTGGTGGCCCCACCTCTCCGTGCTTGGGGGCAAATATCAAGAGTCTGGTGGCCCCACCTCTCCGTGCTTGGGGCTATAATAGGCTGCTCTGACACAGTGTTACTGCACGGGTCCCTCTTGTAATATTCAACACATTTGACACCACATTGGTGCCAAATAAAAAACTCACAGCTCTGCAATCAAAGTATTAGTTATGTGTCAGAATTCCATCCTCTAAATTAATTCTGGACACAACACCACACAACAACAACACCATATAGACGGGTCAGATCTCTCTGACCATACAGCACATCTTACCAAGTTGGTTTCACATAGGATAAGTTCTCCCAGCCTACACATTCCGAAATATGTTTATTAGCTTCCTGCCATAAAATAGGATAGATGATATGTTTCACTGTTCTCAACACTTAATCACCCCTTCCTAATCCTTGCTGGAGTTTATATATTGTTTGTCCCTAGACCCTGAACTAGGGCGGGGGGTCTAGAGCAAATCCTTACTTGTTGTAAGGCTAGATTTCGATATGGCAGTATCAAATCACTCGAGAAATTAAACAATATTTAAAATATACAAAGAAATAATTTCAATCTTACCAGATTATGAATAAAGAACACAGAAATGCTAGCAAAACTCAGCTGAGCTGCTGGCTATAGTATGGCGTCCCTGAACTTATTTCAATTTACTTCATTGGAAATCACCACACTTAAAATTTACTGTGTCTATCACTGGACAACTATTGAGGAATGGCAAAAAAGCGCGTCTGAGCGCTGATAATATGATTGTCTGTGGCCAATCAATGCCTTGTGTTTTTTTAAATTCAAATTTCCTACACTAAAGTCATTTCAGTCATGCTTCAGTCAAGTATGGATTTTTATCTGTTAGTCCGTCCGTCTCTACTTGCGTTTTTACAAAAAACGTACTTGGTTTTTGAACCAACCTATCCGTCCCCTCTACAAATTTTGTCTTTAAAGTTATTTTTAGCCACAGCTCCCACCAATGTCCCTCTCTTTCATTCTAACTAGATTTGGACACTTGAGTCTCAAGGTCGCGGTTTTTGTGCAAATTAGTGACATGTTTGATTCAATGCAGTCTTTCGCTGATGTGAACAACACAGTCTTTTGTCATTGTCTTCATTATTATCTATCCGTCTGTATAAATAAAAGCATATTATTTCACTGCTCAAAATGGGCCATCCGGCCAGCTAATTTTTATATTCCTAATATTAGTATTAAGAAAAAGTTACTTTTCAAGGTTAGTTGTCTTTTCGAAATATTTTCTAGAATATTCTGTGAAACGTTTGCCGCTGCATTCAAATAAAGGACAAAATATCGCAAAAGCGTCCAAAAAATGACTGTTGCGTATAATAACTATGGTCCCTTTTGTCGATTTCGTTACCTTGTGTCAACTTGGGGACGTGACTTTTCCTCCGTTCCCCCCCAATTGCATCTTTTTAGCCTTGCTAGTTTCACGCAATTTTTCAGTCATATTTTTTCCTTTTTGATCCGCCGTTCTCATCCCGTTCAAATGGTAACCGTTTTGACTTCCCGTCTAGCAAGTCAATTTTTATGGAGGGTAGTGACCCGCGGTCAGGGCGATCATGTACTATCAGCAGCTTACGCATTATGTTTTTATCCTTACATGTTATCTTTGGAGGTATTTTAACGTTGTATCACTGTTAATTTTACGACAACATCCGATCTCACTACCCAGGAAATCAGGAAGGGAATACAACATCATTAGGACCCCACCGGTTCCGAAACAAATTTCCATCACGTATATTCCCTGTACTGGGAGCGAACCCGTTCCCTTTAAAATTAGAATCGGAAGCCATACCTCTTTGCCACTCTGACTCCCGCCACGACAATTCCTTGGGAAAGCCCAGAAACAGACCACAGTATTTTAGCTCTGCGTATTTGGAGAGTCCCCCTGGCTGGCAAGGAATGTACAGTATGCCACGCGCTTCTTTCTCCTAGATTAGGACCAGATGTGGTGATTCTTTAAATGCAAATCATGGTGGAGAAACTAGAGCTCATGACTTCAACTTAACACAATTCGGAATGACAGAAAAGCCACAGGAAAAGCCTAGATCTACAGTGTAGATAATACCAAGGAGTCTTCAACTTGGTATTGGCTGCAAAATAGCGAGAAGCTCAGCAGCTCTAGTTAAACAATAACAACAACAATGTCACGTATTTCTACTCATCCCAAACTTGAAATGCCAAATAAGCAGTTGTATATACGCAGAACTTATTTATTCGTTATCACAGTTACGCTACAGGTCCCTGTGGAGCATAGCCCTTGAAATAATTCACCAGAGACATCCTGTCTTGTGTGATACGCTAAAGTTCTTGCCACGTCTTCTTTACGTTGTTTATATCTGTCTCCAGATCTGTTGTTTGTTTTTTTGTTTCATGGGTTGGTTCCCTTAGTCCATGTCGTATCCAACGTCAACGTATTTTTTCTAACGTATGGTTCCATTGGTATTTATTTGTTTCTATGCATCCGTTCTACAAAGGTGGTCTGGTCAAACTATTTTAATTCATCTATTCTGCGGAAGCACCCAGTTTTGCCATTTATTCTTGGTATCCAAGATTCAGAGCCGTACAGTATGCGTCTTTCTCATCATTTGCTAATCATCTGAGATCAAAATTCTTATTGTTGTGTTTGATTTGATTTCTTGTGATTTCCATATATTGTCCAAGACAATGGAAGTTCTTAAGTTTTGCATCCTTAGTTTGATACTGTTGTCATTTCCTCTAACTTTGTCAATGTTTCTGCTAAGATTTGTCTGTAAGACCACACATTGTGGGCGTGTTTCTCCAATTTCGATGTGTTATCGTTGGCCGCATTAATTATCATACTCTTTGTCTTTTCTCAATGGATTATCTGACATAATCGATGTGACCTCTTGTCCAGTATTCTCAGTTTGTCTTTTCTCACTGGATTATCTGATTATTGGAGCGCTTCCCGTCCCAAATGGAGTTAAACAAGGGAGTGTAGTTGCGCCGACTTTGTTCAGTATCATGTTCTCTGCTATGCTGACTGATGCTTTCAGAGACGGGGACATAGGAATCGACATCAGATATCGTACCAACGGAAAATTGTTTAACCTTAGAAGGCTTCAAGCCAAAACCAAGGTCAAATCACACACTATCAGAGATCTTCTGTTTGCTGGCGATTGTGTCCTCAATGCTTTCTCAAAGGCTGATCTGCAGAATAGCGTGGACAGATTCTCCGAAGCCTGTTCCAACTTTGGGCTTACCATCAACACGGAGAAACCAGAAATCATGTGCCAACCAGCTCCCGGCAAAATTTATACTGAGCCAGTCATCAAGGTAAATGGTGAGAAATTGAAAGTTGTGAACAGATTCACATACCTTGGTAGCACACTATCCCAGAACGTCGCCATTGATGATGAGGTGAACACCAGGATCTCCAAAGCCAGCAGCACATTTGACAGACTATACACCAACGTTTGGCATCGAAGTGGCATTAGTCTACAGACAAACCTGAAGGTGTACAGAGCTGCGGTGCTTACAGAGCTGCTGTATGCATGTGAAACATGGACTGTATACAGACGCCACGTAAAGAAGCTTAATCATTTCCATACAGTCTGTCTCAGAAAGGTGATGAACATCAAATAGCAAGACAAGATCACGGATACCGTCGTTCTTGATAGAGCTGGTATCCCTAGCATCGATACTATTCTGATGAAGTCACAGATTCGTTGGGCAGGTCACGTAGGTCGCATGCCAGGCCATCGGCTGCCAAAAATATTCTTTTATGGTGAGTTGCAAAAGGATAAACGCTCCCATGGTGGCCAAAAGAAGCGCTTCAAAGACAGGCTAAAGACTTCATTAAAAACTTTTGGAATAAACCCTGACACTTGAGAAACTGCTGCGCAAGACAGAACCGATTGGCGCACATCTCTTCGTAAAGGTGCAGCGGCATGCGAATCATCCAGAAAAGCAGCAGCGGAACAGCGGAGACAAGCTAGAAAAGCCGGTGAAATAAAACCTTCACATGAAGCGAGCATTCCCTGCCCACACTGTCCGAGATCTTTCAAGGCCCGCATCGGGCTCATCAGTCATCTTCGTACACATAGACTAACCTAACATATTCCTAATAATTGGATGAACAGAATTCTCTTCATCGCCCGTGATGGACGAAAAACATCTGACATAATTGATGTGACCTATTGTCCAGTATTCTCAGTTCTTTTATCTATAGATTATCTGACATAATTGATGTGACCTATTGTCCAGTATTCTCAGTTAGTCTTGCATTTTGTTTCGGGCCATGGGATAGAAGCACAAGACTGTCGTGAAATGACGTCTGTCTCACATCACGAATTCTAAATATTCTGACCATACGGTGCGCCATACATTGTAAAAAGATATGATACACAGACCAATGAAAACGCTTTCTTGGTCTTGTGTTTACAACTGCTGGAAAATAATGATGGCAAGACCCTATTTGTGTAACATGTTTAACTTTGGAATTTTACTACAACAGTATGGAAGAAGTACCACTTGGCAGAGGTTATCAAAACAATATTAGGGATGTTACTCTACCAGTAAGTAGTAATACTTTTACTAATAATATTATAGGACGAGAGAAATCTTAGGTTAAATGCATTCGAAGCTTCAGGTTGGCCTAAATTTAGCAGTTTAAACTATGCATAACAGAAAAGGCAAGTAGTAACCAAACAGATTATTACATAGATATGTAAAGCCTAATTCCAAGTATAATGTAAGCTTTAAATGACTTAAATTGCATCAAGAATAACGAAGATAATAAAAAAAAGGAGTTTTCCTACATTGTACAAAAGGCAAAACGGTACCCATATTTTATGATAGTTATTGCATTCCTCGGGGATTCCATCTCGTACGTCCGAGGTCAGACTATAAATAGACTGGCCTAACAAACTCGGTTAGTCACTATTTTTGAAAGAAACAGAAAGCGGGGGAAAGAAGAGCATATGTTAGAGCAAGTGTTTGCCTTCTGTACCTGTAAAGCAGACCTTAATCAACCATTAAGGGCTAGTCTGTGTGTGTGCCTGAGAGTAAGAACAAATCTCTCTCTCTCTCTCTCTCTCTCTCTCTATATATATATATATATATATATATATATATATATATATATATATATATATATATATATATATATATATATATATGTGGAATTATATTGATTAATCCATCTGTGCGATACGACGTGTATAAGATGTGTTGGGAATGGACAGTGTGTACTGATGAAACTTACAGACTCATGGGTAATTCGAAAGGCAAAGCTCGCCTTCGGAAATATTAATATATTGAGAAAGATGGTCAATTGTGTCTGTAAGTTAGGAAATGTATTTAAAGAAGTATTTCTTGAATGGAATGAGACACCTACCAGGATCATAAAGAAGGATGAAAGGGATTGATTTACAGTATCGTTTGACATATTACTTAATAGTTTTACCCACAACCAAATTATTGTATGGAGGCGAATCATGGGAAACTATTGATAATTAATAAGTTAGCAGAAAATTATGATCACATTGAATTAAAATGATTGATGCTACTATACTATACCTTGTGCATCTGCTAGCACGCTATGCTGAAACTGTCTATCGTTCCCATCTGTGTCATAGAGGGATATGGATAGACAAATACAGGGATTGGGTTTGAATTCATTGCACGTTTAATCCTTTAACCTAAAGTCTACAAATAAGAAGAGGCTCCTAGTACTAACGTTACAACAAATGCAGTGCCAGTCTGTAATAGCAGGCCAGTCATAACGTGTGTTGCTACTGGAACGATTTCATCTGAAGATTCTATCCAGCATTAAATGGAGCCATCTGCAGTGACTCAGCTAAGTTGTTTAAGGCAACTGTGCAGCTTATCCATACTCACCAAAGACATATACGCATCCAGTTTGTGATGACCATAATAGTATAGAGTTTCTATAAACTTATAATAATAATAATTCTTCAAGTGAATGATCAAGCAAGCTAATTTTGTCTACAAAATGATAGACGTTTTGACCCAAGTGAAAAACATTTGTTGAACTGTTTTATTTATTTACTGTTGTAAAATATTTGAGTTTAAAACTTTTCAAACAGAAAAGAGTAACTGTTTAATTAAATTGTAAATATTCACCAGCAGACTTTCTTAAATTCTTTAAGTTGAATTACAGTTCTTGTTGGTGAATTTAGTTACATAATTACCCCTAGCAGAGTCAATAAAAATATTAAATACCATAATCACAGAGGCGGATCAGGAGAGGTAGCAGTTAGAGACTCCGAGTACTACACCACCATCTTCTCTGGGAACTTACATAGCTTGACCCTACCTTTGTGTCTATACACCCTTACTCTCTTCATAGAAGGGGGTATTACTGATAAGACCAGACTCTTATCTGGCACTATCCTGGTATCATCTGATACACCTTTATGTCCACGATATCTTAATTTTAATAACATCTGAACCTCTCGCGATAAAGACCATATGCAAAATGTAATTGTAGAACTGTTTTTCAAAGTCCACAGAAGTTAATTTATGGGGATTGCTGTAGATTTCATATTCCATGTATACCCAGTAGGAAGAGAAACTGTGACAAGAGGCATCACTGACACATTTTCAGTTTGTATCTTAAAGGAATATCCTTGTGTCACCTAGGCCTAAGAAGACAGTAAAGAATTATAACACTATATCATACCACGCATGTCGTCTTGAGCAACTAATGAGGGTTGGGCTTAGGGTCGGCAACCCAATCTTACAGATACTATGTGCTATAAATAGAACTTCAGCAACTCAAACAAATCTTCTTAAGCAAGTAATTTACAGAGCCATGTGAGATAAGAACTTCACTTTATCGCCTTTCTTGCAGGCTTTTGTCTATTTAGAATTTTTGACTATCCATCTTATCAGTGCAAACGATGCTAGAGTGGACAGAGAAATGGATAAGATAGATAACTCATTTCCTCACCAACAGACTCCAGTGCTGAAGCGATTAGACATCTCTATGGGTACAAAAAAACAAAAAACAACAAGTGATAAACATTACATTCACATAACTTTTTATTTAGAAATGTCAAACATGGTCAATATTTTTTTTTTTTCCGTACGCCCGCTAATACTCGAGGCGAAATCTCAGGTTATTATTAATGTCTAACCTGACATTGATTTTACGTGAGTATCCCTTTTTTCTTGTACAGAGACAGGTGTCCCTCGCCATTCAGGCAGATACTCGCCGATTTCGGAGGTACCCATTAGAGCTGAGTCGGCACAGGAGCCGCCAATCCCTGGTCGACGACACTCCTTCAAATGTCCTCGCCAGGTCTCGAGTTAATCCAGTCCAAATCCCGGTCGACGAAAAATCCTCAAATGCCGTCGCCCGGGTTTGATCCTGCATCACCCGGTCGCCAGAGCGGTGTGGTAACCACTACGCTAGCGCGGCTCCTGATCAATATTTAAAAAGCAGGATAGTTGGATCGTCAAATGTAATACGAAATGACTACGGAAAACTGCTACTGTCTTTAAAAGACAGAGCAGGTAAAGCCAGGAAATCTTGAGATTCATGTGAACAACGCATGCATCAGCAACATCCAGAAACAAGTTTTTTTTTGCCCATGCATAAGATTTGCTACAGGTTGTTTCTCATATATGGAAGATCTGATTCAACTCTATGAGGTTATAACGTGGGTAATCGTGTGAGAATGTAGCCACATCAGCTAAAAATAAACCCCATCAGCAGCAGGAAGTACGTCTACACTGCAAGAGAACCCGAGAGCATGGTGGGCAAACAGAAAAATAAATCCAGAAGATGTACCATGTGATGCTGACCAAAGCCTGATTCTCCCAACAACGCTTAACGTCAGATGGAAAGAGAAATGACGACGAAAAGAGGAAAGCTCATCAGTAATGTTTAGATGTATCTGGGGGTTATTACGAGTAACTCTTCGTGAGATTTATCTCGATCTTTAAACCCCCAAAATAGTTTGGTATGCACATTAAATTATGTTTCTGTCCAAGGTGGGGGTCGGAGTGGCTAAGAGGTATGGTGTTCGTCTCGAGTTCTAGAAGTACCGGGTTCGATTCCCAGTTGTGGCAATATAATTTATGGAAAATGTTTTTCAGAACCAGTGGTCCTAATGATGTCATACTCCCTCCTGGTCTCCTGTGTAGTGAGATTGGATCCCTAGCCTTTTCGGATAAGGGTGAAAAACTTCAACTAGTGTAAAAGCCCGTCAAAAGACGGGAATTAAATTCAAAAGCACCAATACCAAACGGCAAAAAAGTATTTAAAAAAAAACACAGTGCATCACCACAGAACACAAACTACGTAGCAGCAGCGAGGATCTCAAAGTGTGTATACGGGATCACACATTCTATAAATATTTTTCTGCCCACCGTCATTTGGGCATTCTTCTTTGTTAAGTGTTACTATTTTCGGGAGAGTACATATAAGGGAAACTATACAATTAATGTCAAACTTTAAACCAAAGTTGCTTCCCTTAGCCTTACGTACTGACAGGAAAAGCTGGGATTTTATATATAGGATGTTTCAAGTATCGTGATATCTATCGTAGGTGATCATGTCTTCCCACAACTTCTTGACCCAAGAGCTCTTTCTCGGTTCTGTTGTTGACTTCTGTCCATGCCAGGATGTTTAACTGTTTAAGATATTCTCTCTTTGTCATCCTGTATATTTATTTCCCCATCAATCTTTCCTGTTGTATCAGTATACCCAAGATTCCCTCTTCTCATAACATGCCCTCAAAAAAGTACATTGTTTCCTAATAGTATGAGATATAAACTTTCTTCGAGGTGGATTCTTTCAAAACATCTTCTTACTATTTTTAGTTTTCATAATGTTCCAAACATTTTTCTGTATGGGGGTCATCTATATATATATATATATATATATATATATATATATATATATATATATATATATATATATATATATATATATATATATATATATATATATATATATATATATATATAATATTTATTTAAAAATCAGTTTAAACCAGTAAAAGGTTCTCACAATTTTCCAGTGGTCAAGCTGTGACTAGAATATTAATACAATTCGTTCAGTAGGGAGTTGTTAACTATTGCTTATACAAGCAGACTATGAAGATAGGGGTAAACAAAACTATTTTGTTGCGATAGCAGTTATGAAAGAAGTGATTTTTACTCTTTTGTGTGTGGGTGTATGTGTGTGTGTGTGACTGTGACGTCAGATTCCTGTAACTCTCCCCCCTCCCCCCCCCAATCGCCAAACTTCGTCACAAAATTGTGGACCCCCTCCCCCTTTAATGCGTGACTCATGTTGTCGACCCTAAAACCAAGTTTCTGTTGGTTCCAGGAATTTTCTGGCTTTCTGGCTTGTATACTAATTACTCACGATTCACTTCCATATGCCACAATCGGCTCCACACAACAATGAAAAAAATTATGTTTATTAATTCCACTGACAAAGGTTTCTTGCATAATGTGCTTGCCATTTTATTGAATGCTGCTGTTGCTTGCGGTAATCGACTCTTCGCCTCCGAGATGCATCTTTCGTTTGATGTGTGAACGTGATTAGCTATTTGAATCTACTGACTTCTTTCAAAACTACCCCACTTGTTTTGATGGTGCATTTTGGTGAAGTCATTTTCATCCAGATAATCTCTTTTATCTTTTCGCTATTTAGGCTGAGGCCTTTATTGCTATTTTCTGTCAATACTCTAGCAAAATTCCGGAAACATTTTTACATTAGGGTTGTGTCATCAGCGTATCTTAAGCTGTTTGCATCATGACTACCAACAGATCTAATTGTAGCCCCCCTTCAGTCATAACTGACTATGGGAATGCGCCTCTGAGGTGATAGACCTCAGTTGCTTGTTGTTCCTAGTGTTCCTATTTAGCGTGTTCTAAGAAAGAAGAATTACAAAATAAATTTCGTAATTGTTTCTTTGGTTGTGTTGAATTACAGACAAGCGCACCGTGTGCTGTTAATGAAAATAGGAATAATATACATATACTTGAAATCGCTAAGTATCAAACACGCAAATATTTATTTACTGTGAAACTTTCAGTTTCATTTATCGTGTTCTTGAGAAATTTTAGTATGTTCATTATTTTTTTAAATACCATTTGGCGCCTTTCCCAAGTCTGCGCCCAGTTTAGCTGCGTGGCTCGCACCGCCCAAGAGCCGGCCCTGTATGGACCTCATTATATTGTCACTGTCTTCTTCTTCTTCTTCAAGTGCCATGCATAGTAGGGAGGAGGAGGGGTAAAGGATCCCGTTACACGCCCATTGAGGCATATTGGGAATATGGTGTTAGGCCCATATTTTCTTGACCATCGGCACACTAGGGGTGATGTGGTCAGTATCATGC
The DNA here is from genome assembly GCA_024509875.1 of Oreohelix idahoensis. Taxonomy (NCBI): domain Eukaryota; kingdom Metazoa; phylum Mollusca; class Gastropoda; order Stylommatophora; family Oreohelicidae; genus Oreohelix; species Oreohelix idahoensis. The sequence continues at coordinate 81,499 of JAMPIV010002308.1, forward strand.
CGGCCGCCTTAACCTTCTCAGCGTTGCTCTGGTACCCAGTTGGGGCTGGGTCGACCCAGGAGCCGTTTGCAGCCTAAAAAAATCCCACCTCATCTGGGGGTCGAACAATAGACCACTGAGGTAGGAAGCCAGTGCACTAACCACAATGCTACCGCGGCTCCCCATGCATAGTTGGGTAGGCGATAATGTCTCTCCACATCTTCTTGTCTCCAGTACTATTTATGGATTTTGTTGTTGACTCGTGTTCAGGCCACGATGTCAAACTGTCCAGTCTCTGCTGTCTTTATCTTCCTCTATCTATATTTCCTTCAATCTTTCCTGTTGTTGCGATATATTCATGCTTTCATATTCTCATAACATGCCCAAACAAAGAGGATTGCTTCTTTCTAACCACGAGGAATAAGCTTCCTGTGCGTACTGGCCTCTTTCAGGACATCCTCATTACTCTTGTTAGCTGCCCATGGTATGTTCAACATTTCTTTATAAACCCATCTCTGTGGTATCTAGTGCTTTTTCTACTTGTTGACTAATTGTCCGTATGTCAGGATTGGCTTCATATAACATAGCAGAACTCTCCTTCTAACTTCCATTGTCAAAGAATTGTTGCATGAAATACATTTTTTTTTAAAATTGTACACAGAGAAAAGATCTGGCGGCAGCACACATCCTTGTCTCATCATCATTTATCAACAACATTATTTAACCTCAAGGCACTATGGGGCACATGCCGGCCATCAAATACACGCCCAGCTTTCTTGACCTGTTCTATCCGTTCAATGTATTTCTATATCCTCTTTATTCTTTTACTACAAATTCCAGTGCTCATCTCTGTATATCTCTAGGTCTGCATCTATTTATTTTACCCTGGGTATTCCAGAAAAGAAATTCTCGATGAGAGGTCACAACAAGTGGGCCTGAAAATACACAGGGAAAAGACAAAGATTATGAGAATAAATGCAAGAAATGATAATAGGGTTGAACTTGAAGAAACAACACTAAAAGATGTAGAACCGGACACATGTCTTGGCAGTAATATAGACAAAGTTTGAGGGACAGACAGTGATATCAAAATAAGAATACATAAAGCAAGAGTAGCTTTCATTGCATTGGGAAACATATGGAGAACAAGAGAAATCAAGTCCAACACAAAAATAAGAATTTTCAACTCAAATGTGAAGTCAGTCCTATTGTATGGCTATGAGACATGGAGAACAACAAAAACAACAACCAAAAAACTACAGACTTATATAAACGGGTGCTTGCGTAGAATAGGAGGACTGAAATGGTATGACAAAGTCACAAATGTGGAATTGATGACAAGAACCAGACAAGTACCAGTGGATCAAGAGTTGAGAAGAAGATGCTGGCGATGGATAGGACACACATTGAGGAAACCTGTTGATAGCATTACAAGGCAGTCCTTGTTCTGGAATCCACAGGGAAAGAGAGGCAGAGGTAGACCAAAAAACACATGGATACAGAAGTGAAAATGATGAGGAAAACATGGAAAGAACTTGAGTGGATGGCACAGGACAGGAAGACTTGGCGTGTGCTTGTTGAAGGCGTGTGCTTCTTGGGGAGCTAAAGGGTATTGATTGATTGATTGATTGATTCCAGAAAAGAGCGTCCGATTGACAGAGTTGTTAGACCGCTGGTCTCTCGCGGCAAAGATGCCAGATTCGATTCACGGATCGACACGCTTCAATGTACACAGCTGTAAATGGGTACCTGACTTTGCTCTTAAGTTAGAGAAAGAAAGGCAGAGAGAAATGGAATTAGTCACCCCACCTTTCGATGCTGGACATAGTATAATGAAGTCTCTAACACTTCACTCCCCTAAGGGGAAGTAGCATTGCCTTTCAACATGTTCACGTTAAGTGTTCTGTTCTTGTGACACCTGTTCAAGGTCTTTCTATGTCTTTTAGTTCATGTTATTTTTGTCTCTAATTCAATTCCCCGTCTATTTCATGTTTCCCTACTTTTGTATTGAGTATCCGACTGATTAAGTGCTTAGACCGCTTGCCTTTCTCGTCTTTTTATGATAATTCTTAAAATTATTTTAGACTAATTGAGATGTCGTCTTCACAGCATGTGATTCCTTGTTTATTTGGCAAACTATGAATATATATATATTTTAGTACATAATCAAAACCTAGGAATGAAAAGAAATGTATGAAGATCAAAGTTAGACAGCTAAAATATTTTGGCAATATTAAAAGACATAATACCTTAGTGAAGAATTAATGGAAGGTAGAGTTGCAAACGTTCAAGAAAAAGCGCTGTAAGTGGGAAGATAACGCAATGAGATGGAAAGGAAAGTGTACCAGAATGAACATATCAAGACAAGAGACAGAAGACGTTGGAGCTCAACTGCCGCTGACCTTCGATGTAGAAGTGGTAGCTGATGAGGATGAGATAATCAAGAATGCCACCAGTATTTTAGATATTCAACAGTTTTGTTACACCTCTGATCCAATCTATATAAATAAAAGGCAATGTTTGCTTCTTTGTTCTTAATAAAAATCCGCAAGCCTTATTATTTCTTAATGAATTTTGGCAGAGAAGTCTCTGTTACATGTCTTTTTAGAGTGTTAATGTTAATATTTAATAACAGGATAGTTCCTGTGGCCATGATGACGTCTAGGGTAGTAAATCTCTAGGACACATCAACCAGCCCACACCACTCAGAATTATGTGAGTCACAACTGACGAAGTGGACAATATACAATTTATTTCAGACTGCACGCAGCTCCACATACAATAGTTCAGGCCAACATATAATGGCAGATAATACGCAGTAGACGAAATACCGTTGGCAGTCAGTCCATGTCAGGAAGGCTGTCCTTTTGTTCTCAATATGATTTATATCTCTTAACACTCGACACTGAGCAATTATACTTCTTGTCAATACCGATGACAAGATAACTAGATACATCTCACAGAAGATCTTGATGTATTTGTGAAAACATAACTCCATTATAAACACTTCAACACTAAGGAGCTCAAACACATATGTCCACTCGCCATGACACACAATCGTATAAGGCCCCGCACTTCTGCTCCTCTAGTTTCCCGTGAGCCAGCCAAGCATATCGGCTTAACGTCACTCACCCGTCTTTATTAGTGACCCGTCTAAAATAAACAAACTAGGAGCCCTGTTGAGCTAACTATATAATAGGCACAATCGTTATGAATTTTAATCATAACATTACCCCCCCCCCCCCGCAAAATAATGGAAACAAAGTTTTCGTTATTTCCGTGGTGTGAGTTTAACATCACCAGAGCGAAATACGGTAACATCAAATTTTACTATAAATAAGACCTAGTATAGCAGCCAGGTTTCTGCCATAGGGTAGGCAATTTAACACTAAAAGTGTGGTCGATGGTTAATACCAAAGCCAATGTCTCCTTTAGACAAAATCCTTTTTAACCGAAATGTGAGGTCACCATAACTAATAGTACTCAAAATATTAAAAAATGATGGTAGCAATACATGCACTCACATACCTCACACCGTCAAATAACGCCTATTATTAATGCCATGTGTCAAAGACCGAATCTTATCGTGCGAATTAAAACTAATTAACCGCTAATTAAAGCACTGTATTTACAGTAATAATGACATAGTATTATACACACTAGTGGAATAATAAACTAAAGTCCCAAGTTCATGTCTATGATCCTCTGCTACATTCTCGTATGAGTCGCATTATAATGTAACTTTAAGCACGAACGTTTAGTGTTCACCAAAAAGCACGATATGATTATAGTATTTGCGTCCCTTTGTCCTGCGAAGCATTCTTGAGTTACGTCAGTTCATCTTGAGACGCAGTTTCAATACTAGCATAAAACAAGATTTTGCGTTCAAAATATCCATATGTCACATTTATTCTGAAATTATCAATAAATGTGTGTGTTTATGCCCATAAACTAAGTATGACAACTGTTTAGAAGGTCGAAGATATCCCTGTAATGAGCTGAGTAAAAGGAGGTAGAACTCAACATTGGCGATATCAGCATTCATCATCATCAGGTGCCGAAGTGAACCGATCAATATCTGTAAGTACTGTCAAAAGAGTCCTTGAGCGATTTCTTTCACTTTCCGACGAAAAAGTTACGATAGCTGTGAGCCTTGGCATGCATAACAGAGTGTTTGTACATTCATTACTTGCACAGCAACGATAAATCTGGAAATTTCTGTCAGCATCAGCATTGTCAGCAAAAAAGTTCATAACGAGTGTAATGTTCCATTGGTCAACACGTGAAGAAGTCAGTTAATAGATTAGCTGTACCCTCACCAGATATCTGCATTTGCCGTGTTGTCAGGTGATAGTGAGTCTTTTACAGAGCGTGATAACACATCAGCAAACACGTTTTTACTGCCCTTGATGGCACGAATGTCATATTCGTAGACAATCATCAAATTCCTGCATAAGTGTACCGCTGATTCCTGGCCCAGGGGCGTCGACTCTAAGGATAAACGAAAATCGAGCATCAGGCAATCTCAGAATTGGTGATTTTGAAAAATAAAACTTAAGTATATGTAAAGAAACATTACAGGAATGTAACAAAACAATCTTATTTGTAGAGTTCTTTCTTAATAACGAAGACAGAACTGAAGTAATTTCTGAAACATTAGGCAAAAATTTCCTATAGAATCCTATAAGACCCAAAAGATTGCGAACCTGTTTTTTGTCTTAGGAATATCTAGATTCAAGATCCTGGAGATAGTGGAATCTTCAGGCTTAAGAAAACCGCCTCCTATTTTATGTCCAAGATAAGAAATTCATGTGAATCCTATTTTAGTTTTCGACGGTCTAGCCGTAAGGTGATGGAAACGAAGAGTAGTCAACAAAGACTGAATTCCAAAAATATGTTCATCCCAAGATTGACGAAAAAGACAAATATCATCAATATAGGTAATTGTGTCATCAGGATTTGAGAAAATTTTTCGCATCATACGAACAAAAGTTGCAGGAGCAATAACGAGATTAAAAGACATAAAATTAAATTGGAACAATCCCAACGGTGTAGCGAAAGCAGTATAAGGTTTTGCTCTGTCCGACAAGGGGACTTGCCAATAACCTTTAGACAAATCAAATTTACTGAAAAAAATAGCCGTATATAATCTATCCAATGGAGAATCTAACAAAGTCAGAGGTTCAGCATAGAAAATAGCATTCAAATAGTCAAAGTATAGTCTCAAGATGTCTGCATTCTACATAACAATGACCAATAAAATGTACAACATTATTAGCCTCATCATAAGTACCAATGGGAATCAAGACCTCTGGCACATGAGTATTGGGAAGAAAACATTCACGTCCCTATATAGGAACAAGAATGAAGGTATTATGTTTTGTAAATGGTGTAACACGCCCTGTAGCACCTGAAAAAAGAAATAATATTGTTAAAACCACCACACTATCCAATGTAGTGACTTGCACATACCACATGAAATCATGGTATGTCAGCATCTGAAAAAAAGCTGAAGTAACATCAATATCCATGAAGTTCCTATAAGAAAAAGAAGAATCATATAGTAAAAAGACAATGGAAAAAAGGGAAACAAACAGCCAAATATACAATTTTGACTGAAGATTATGCGACCAAATTAAACTTAACATCCGATTAACCTTGCCATCAACCATGCCAGGTATCACATCATCAATGATGGATGTGGTTGGTCCCGTATCAGCAACATTGTCATCAACAATGTGAGGTATCACACCATTTATGATGGATGTGGTTGGTCCCATATCATCAGCAACCAGTGATTCACTCGAGTCAAAATAGACATCTGATGATTCCTTAATAGTTTGGAAATCAACAAGAGACTCCCCAATGATGGGAGGAAGAAATTTTGTATTATCACCATCATCATCCCTCAAAACTGTGTCACTCTGAGTCCGATCATGTGACCGTACATGCACATGCCTAAGAGTCTGTGCTCTGGTAGTATCAGCCCTGACAATATGTACATGTTGTTGTTCCCATCTCAAAATATCATCATTAGTACATTCATGAAGATCAGGGATATTCCCTAAAATTATCCCAGTGACTGGTCTTGACAACATACATACTAGAGTCCTGCCTGTAAAATAATGGGTATCTAAAAATACTTCTGCAGTTAGATAATATTCAACTGTGCCCCCGAATGTAATGCACTGGACTTCTTCGCCTGTATAATCAGCAGGGTCCACTAATGGCGGATCCAGTGTCCTGAGCACTAAAACAAGTTGGTTGTTTACAAAACCCTTATCGAATACCACTGATCCTGTCCCATTATAAGAAGACATCACTGGTAAAGGGTGTCCACACCGGAGCCTAGGAACTCCCTCCAGCTGAAACAAAGAATTACATTCAGAACAATTAGTACTATTGGATATGTCCACACTACATGCATTTGCATGAGAAACAACATTGTTATTTTGGACTGTATTTTTGTCACTTTGATGCACAACTGCATTGGAACGTTCAGGATTTCTAGAACTTTGAAAGTTATTGTTCTGTTGAGAAATTCTGTTGTTGTAATAATTGTCATTGTTTTTATAACCTGACCTTTGGCCTCTGTTTGACTGGTAATTATATCCACCTCTGTTCCAATCCCTGTTAGGTCTGAAAGATGATTGATGAGGTATATATCCATCATCATATGAATAGAAATTCCTTTGAGGTTGTTGTGACCTATTATTAAAATTATACCTTCCTCTGAAAGATCCAGTATTACTATCTCTTAAATCGAAAATCTCTGTCCATGCTATATGATCTTTGTCTGGGTGGATTAGACATCATAGTTCTGGCTGATGCCACTAGTAATGAATCCTTTATGTTATTCCTGCCAAGATTTCTTCCAGGATGTGCAACTTGGTATTGTCGTCCAAGATTTTCTCCAGCAGCCAACGTTTCAGGCTTTCTCTCCTGCAAAAAGGACAAAAAGTCACCACTGACTGAAGACAGCACTTTGTCTCTTAAAGTTTGGTCAGTCAGACCCTCAAAAGTTTTTTCAATCTTTGACAAATCAACCCATCTAGAAAAGAAAAGCTTAATTGATGAAATGAATTCAGCAAAATATTTAGATGAATAAGACAACAATGATTTCAGTTTCAATCTCTGAACATTTTCCTCCAGTTGATACTTCTTAAGTAACAAAGCCTTCACAGCATCATAATCATTTCTAGTCTGATCATCCATGGTGCAGACTGCAGTAAGAGCCTCACCCACCAACACACTCATTAACCTGCTAGGCCATGTAGGTCTATCAATCTTAAACTCTTGGCAACATGTCTCATACCTATTTAAGAAGCATGAAATATCGTCGATATTAGAATTAAATTTGGGCAAATTTAGTTTAAAAGTAGAGGCATGGTCTTTTTTCCAGCCTCCTCAACTGCTGGATTAGCCTGTTTAAGTTGGACTTGTAACGTTTCCAACTCAAGTTCTGCTATTCTTTGAGCATATGCTAATTTTTTCTCCTCAAGTTCATATTCTCTTCTGTTATTCTCCTTCTCAAGTTCATATTCTCTTCTTTTATTCTCTTGCTAAAGAGCTAATTCTTCATGTCTTCTCTTCTCAGCTAATTCTTCTTGTCTTTTCTTCTCAGCTAATTCTTCTTGTTTTTTCTTCTCAGCTAATTCTACTTGTCCTTTCTTCTCAGCTAAATCCTCATCTCTCTTCTCCTTAGCCACGATTCTCTGATCACTTGCCACGTCTTCTAACCTCTTTAATTCGTTTGCCAGCTCACTGGATGAATATGTTTTTAAAGATTCACCCTCCATACCAAACTCCTTTCTAAGATTGGCAACATATTCCAAGGTAGTCATAATTCACTATTATTGTGACTCCAAATTGTCCAATAATAATTTCAATAATAT
>JAMPIV010002309.1:0-42500 GCA_024509875.1 Oreohelix idahoensis
AGCCCCGGGAAAAGATAAATAGAGGGAGAAAGAAAACAACACAAACAGAGAATGATATTTGACACTGACATGACAAGGAAAAACTTGAACGGACAGCGCAGGACATGAAGGCGTGGCGTGTATTTGTTGAAGTCGTGTGCTCCAGCGGAGCTGAACAATAAAATATGTACACAGTATTTCAAAATTATGTGTACATAATTCGAATGCATATCATTCATACATAACTTAACATAAAATTGTACTGTTTTACAAGAATAAAGCGGAATAATGCTAGATACAAATGACTAATGCCATTAGATTATTACTGGTGACGTTTTTTTTAGTTTTTTTTTATAGAAGGTTGTGCTCATCTCAAAACGCGCACAGTGAGAGACCTAAGGCATCAAATTAAAACTGCATGTTTTCATTATTCATCTAGTAACAAAACAAAATGGCAGTTAGTTGTTTATCGCTGGGAACAAAGCATTGGTGCAGGTCGTCGATACTTATGAGCATTTGTGACTTTAAATGTGAAAGGGCCATAATTCTATCTCAAACAATAATTGAGTTATCCGCATTCAAAGTGTGTATACATCATTTTGAAACACCCAGTAAATTTTTATTTTTATTCCTTTTTTGGTGGGAGTGGGTTATTTTTCTTCCCGTTGTAACACGTATTTGTCTTCGTCTTATCAATTTGTTTTTTTTGTTTCCTTCGTACGTTGTAAATCAGTCAATCAATAAATTTTTGCTCCCCAATACGCATATGCCTTCAACAAACACCTGCCACGTCCTGTGGTCACGTGTCATCAGCTCAAGTTCTTTCCACGTCATTCTCATCATTGTTTACTTCTGTTTCCAGTACTCTTCTCATTGTGTTTCTATTTCCCTCATTTCTGCTGCCACATATACCGTTTTCCCTTGTTCGTTCAATGTTCGAACATTCCACGTGCCGAATCTGGAGGTTCTCCTAGAAGAAAGATGGTTAGTCAGCAACACAAACTCCTTTCGGCTTTCTCTGTGTTGTGTCATTTGCCTCCCTGCCAGAGGACATTCTCCTGCTTTGGATGGCTGAATTTTATTTTAGTTAGTTGACCTGTCCAGGTCTGTTGAAATGTTTGTGGGCGAACATGTTTTTACAGGACAGGGGAAAGGTCCCATGCCCAACCCTCCTCAGTCGCTTTTACAACATGCATGGTAGTGAACAGAGTTACTATTCTTTGCTCCTCTTTTGAGACTTGGGTGCTCGCATGTATTGACCGTCGCTTATTTGCTTTTTCTTGTGTCTCTTTCGTTTGTTCTCCTAGTTAATAATTTAAAAAGAAAATCCTTCTTCCTCGTTCTTTAATTGATTTCTCAGCATGTGTCTGTCGCATCAATCCTCATTCATGTGTTGTTTTTGTTCAATATACTCACGCCATTCCCCTTTAAAAAAAAACAAATTCTGCATGTCCGTGTGTAAAAATTGTGTATCTTTTCTAACATGTCCTTACAAATAATGTTTCCTTTGTTTGATTTCTCACAGGAGAATCGACGACAAATCTTGTATTTCCTGTCTGCTACGTCGCTTGCCTAATAAGTGTGTCTTTTTGTCTAAAGACATAATTCTTGTGGCTGATCTGCTGGGGGCTGAGTTTGTAGGAAACGCTATTATTTCACATGCCCGACCTATATTTTTATTATTTTTTCAAGCAACAGATTGCTTGACACATGGAATTTCCTCAACTCCGCTCATTAGTGCTGACACTTATTTTTCTCTCACTGACAAGACTCAATCCATTTTCCGTAAGACATATTAAGTTACCAGGAAGAAGATCTTGGCGATGGAAAGGGACATACATTGAGCAAACGTGTTGATAGCATTATAAGGCAGTCCTTGTTCTGGAATTCAAGGGTTAAAAGCAGGGCTGTAGAGTCTGAGTCGGTAGTCGGAGTCGTGGAGTCGGTCATTATTTTTTTAGTGGAGTCGGTTAAAAAATGTCATATGACTAGTAAATATTTTGGCCGACTTCACAACCCTGATTAAAAGACGGAGAGGCCGAATGAAAAAAAAAAAAACGAAGAAGAGAACTGAAAGCAGAAATGAAATGGATAAAAAGGACATAGAAAGATCTTGACCTGATGGTACAGGACAGGAGAACGTGGCATATGCTCTGTGGGGAGCCGGTGGTAGACAGTGATATTTTATTAATGAGAGCAAAGAATACTTAAAGGTAAAGGATCCCGTTACACGCCCAATGAGGCATTTTGGGAATATTGCGTTAGGCCCATATTTTCTTGACCATCGGCACACTAGGGGTGATGTGGTCAACATCACGCCGGCCGCCTTAACCTTCCCACAGTTGCTCTGGTACCCAATTCATGAGGCTGGGTCGACCCCGGAGCCGTTTGCGGTCTAAAAATCCCACCTCAACTGGGGATCGAACCATGGACCACTGAGCTAGGAAGCCAGTGCGCTAACCATTGCTTTACCGCGGCTCCCTGAAGAATACTTAACTGGATATTTGACCATGCTGTGAAGAAAACAGATATAAATGAGAAAAAAATAAGCAAGGAATTTATGCCTCTTATAAGTCGTCTTCTTCTTTGATCCTTAGCCGCCGACTGCCAAAGCAGTCAATAGCCATCACGCCTGGCGGCGTCTTGTAGGGTTGCAACAAACTGCTTACACTTTGTTCGATCGGCGGCCATGCTTCGAACAGTGCCTCAGCTCTGGTTCATTCTATTCTTTGCGTTTCGGCCTCCGTCAAGTTGATTTTGGTCGTCCTGTCTTTCGCTTTCCTTCAGGGGTCCATAACTAAGCTGTTCTTGTGATGGCATCGGGATCTCTTCTGAGGACGCGTAATAAGACGTGGCTGTGTGAGATTTCAGAATTGTCTTCCAGTGCTGAATGTGCTCTCTATCTATTTAAGACAGCTCTATTGCACACTCAACGTCAGACTTGTCCAACAATTTTGTTTAGCAATGCATTAATATATATATATATATATATATATATATATATATATATTATATATTTACTTCCTTACTTACTTAGTCGTTCCACTTCTATCGTGAGGTGTAGAGGTTTGGAAGAGAGAGCGCCAGACTATCCTATCGGCTGTCTTCCTTCTGGCCTGGTTTCATTCTAGTCCTTGGTCCTTCAAAGATTGTCTAATGTTGTCCTCCCAGCGGACTCTGTGTCGTCCTGGGGGTCTGGATCCTTGGCTCTTTGTATCTCATGCTTGTCGTGGTAGCCGATCTTCTCACATTCTGCAGACATGGCCAAACCATCTTAGTTGGGACTGTTCTACTTGGGTCTGCAGGGGCGGGGGGGGGGGGGTATTTTAGGCCTTGACGTATCGTCTGGTTGCGGACCATGTCTCTTCTTGTTACTTCAACCAACTTCCTCAGATACCTAATTTCTGAGGGTTGAATCTGGCTTTTGTGGGTTGTAGTCATTGCCCATGACTCGCATCCATATGTTAAGACTGGGACATAGGTGGAGCGGTATATAGCCATCTTCGTTTTCTTACGAACCTCTCTCTTGCTGAGGAATCCTAGATTTATGGCCTGAAAAAGTCTCCCAGCTGCTGCTTTTTGAGTGACCAACTCTTCTTTGATGCCTCCCTTTCGGTCTATAATAGCTCCGAGGTATTTAAAGTGGTCTACCTGATCCAGGACCTGTTCTCCCAGCTTAATCTGAAGTCTTCCTTCTTCTCGTGATATCACTATGGATTTTGTTTTAGAGCTGCTTATGACCATCCCTCTCTTCTCCAGCTTTTCCTTCCAGACTTGCAGGTTGGATTGGAGATGTGCCTCTGGTTTAGCAGTCAGGGCAACATCATCAGCAAATGCCAGCTCTGAAATACAGACCTGTCTCATCTTCCAGTACCCCACTGTATACTTTCTTGTTCTCTCCTTACATGCCTTGATGACATCGTCCATGAGAAGTATGAAAAGATAAGGTGACAGGATACCACCTTGTCTTACACCAGTGGTGGTCCTGAACTATTCAGACGTATGGTTTGCTGTCTTCTTCTGTATCGATCCATAACCGCCAACCGTCAAAGCAGTCAGCGGCCATCACGCCTGGTGTAGTCTTGTAGGGGAGCAACAAATTGATTCCACCTTGCTCGGTCGGCTGCCATCCTTCGTACAGTGCCCCAACACTGGTTCATTCTTTGTTTTTGGTTGGCCTCTCTTTCGCTTTCCCTCGGGGATCCAAAGCATAGCTGTTCTTGTGATGGTATCAGGGTCCCTTCTGAGGACGTGGCCAACCCAACTCCAGCATCTGCCAGCTATGATGGTGTGCATGTCCTCCTGGTTACTCCGAATAAGTAGTTCTTGGTTGCTGATGGTGTTTGGCCAAAAATTTCGGAGAATTTTCCTTAGGCAGATTGTGTGGAAGGAGGACAGTTTCGACATTTCCTTCTCTGTTACTCTCCAACATTCAGCACCATAGAGAAGCACAGTCTTGAGTACTTCGGTTTGCTCGGAATCCGCACTGGACCTCATCCAATTGTGGCTCAGCTAGGCGTCGGAGTCTCTGCTCTAGGATTCTAGAGTTGATTTTACCAGGGACAATGAGAAGGGATATGCCTTATGGTTTCCACATTGTCGATTGTCACCCTTTTTGAAAATTGATGTTATGATGGCAATCTCCCAATCCTTTGGTATGGTCTTGTTGCACCACGCTGCCTGTAGGACCTTTAAGAGTAATAGGTCGCCTGATGCTCCCATGTACTTAACCATTTCTGGTGTTATACCATGCCCTGCTGCTTTGCCCATCATGATTTTCTACAGTGCTGCCTTCAGTTCTTCCATCTTTATGTCATCTTCACCATCATTGTTTTTCTCTTCTGTGCTAGTGGTTATCATTTCTGATGCTTCACCATGCTCACCATCCAGGAGTTCTGAGATATATTCTTTCCATCTTTCCATTACTTCCTTCGGGGCAGTGAGCAATTTGCCTTGCTCGTCCTTTATAAATTTGAGAGGGCATTGTTTTTCCTTCCTCATGTTCTTTAGGGTCTTAGAACAATTTCTGGTTTTCTTGCCCAACTTTTGTAGCTTTTCTCCTAATTCTTCCCAGGACTTCTGTTTTGCTGCTAGCACCTTGTTCTTTGCTTCTGTTCTGAGTGTCACATATTCTCTATATTTCTCCATTTGTCCTGTTGTGTTTTTAGCTTCTTAGTATTGTTTCCATGCCATTTTTCTATCTCTTATTTTCTCTTTGACTTCATCTGTCCACCAAGGTGTCCTCTTTCTCTTGTTCCCAAGTCGGACTTCACCACATGCTTCTGCAGCAGCCGTCTTTATGATGTCCTTGAATTTGAGCCAGAGGGTTTCCAAGTCATCAGGTTGTTCTTCAGTGTTTCTCCCCGCTTTAGCAATAAGCCCCTGATATCTGGTCTTAATTTCTGGCTCTCTCAGCTTGTAGGTCTTAATGCTCATTTCTCCCGTTCGTTTACTTAGTTTCTTGCGTGATGTTGGGCAGTTCCTAGGCTGAGCAACTCTTTCAGTTGTTCTTTTGATTGTAAGAAGGTAATGATCACTTCCAATCTCTGGCTCCCTCCAGACTCTAGCATCCCGGACATATTTGAATGAGCTCCTCCTAACAATGGCATAGTCGATCACTGACTTCTCATTCTTTGTTTGTTCACATCTAGTGCATGCATGTATGCGCTTATGGGGGAACTTTATGTTTGTAATGATCGGATTCTGCTTATTGCAAAATCTAAAGAGTCGCTTTCCATTGTCATTAAGAGTATCTTCTCCATATCTTCCGATCTAGCATGGTCATTTCCAACTCTGGCATTGAAATCTCCGAGCATGATAATTTCATCTAGGCAGTCATCCACTGTCCTTTGAAGCAGCTCGAAGAATTCTTCTTTGACCTCTGTTCTCTCATTCTCAATATTGGCCCATACACTATGACCAGGTTGACTATGGTTTCTCCTTCTTTTAGTTTTACGAGTACATCCATAATGCGCTCCGAGACAAAGTTCCATTTCTTGATACTATCTTTTTGGTTTTTGGGCGCAATGCAACCCACGCCCTCTTTAGCTCTTTCAGATGTGGGTACACCATTGTAGAGCAGCATGTTGCCATTGAGATCCATGACTCCATGTCCTTTTTTCTTTGTTTCCGTTATAGCCAGGATTTCTAATTTTACTTTCCTCATCTCTTCCACCAGCTCCTCTTCTTTCCCATTTATACTTCTTTTGTGTTCCAAGTTCCATAAGTCGAAGTCCGTAGTCCGTTCCGGTTCGTCGCCTTTAGAATCAGTCCGGTTTTCTCCCTTGTAGTTCTCGTAATCAAAAGTTTAAAGCAAACAGGTGATTGGCCTGTAGTGCCTTTGCATGGTGGAGGGGCTGCCTCCTTACGGCCTCCATGCAGGCCGCCCTCCTCCTTTTTCAGCCGGGCTTGGGACCGGCCTAGGCGGAGTTCGGTTGTTTTAAATTTTATTATCTTTCATTGCATCCTTTCCTCTAAAACAATGTGGAACCGATGACAAGAACCAGGCAAGAACCAGGCATATACGTTTTTGTTGTTTTGAAGAGGTGATGGGTGGAGAGCGGGCACATAACAGCTGCCCGTTGTTGCCACTTCTCGTTCCATCTTGGTCTACCCTGTTCAACCTGAACATTGGTTACAATTGGGGTATTTAGTGTCATTTTATTTACTAATTTTATGTTAAATTTAAATAACTATTGTCTTTTGCAGTTGTTGGTTTTAATTTATATTAGGATTTGTCATTTTATTTTCTCTTTTGTATTGTTTATAGATAGCTATTGCCCTTTACACTTGGAATTTGTATTAGTATTTGTTCTTTTTGAGTTTGGTTTTTTTTTAAACCTCGTTGTCTTTCCTTGTCCTATGAGTAGTTAGTAAGTTTGCTAATTTTTCTGTGGTTTTTTTTTTAAATAATGATTTGTTAGTCCTTGTTGCTTAATTTCTATTTGGTTCAATGACTTTTCTGAAGTACTAACCTTATATGTTTTCCTTTGTTTTATGTATATATCTTTTAAGTATTAATTGGGCTTCTCCTGGGGCATCTATACTTAAAACCTTATCCCCTGTCATGTCTATATTGTGATTTCTATAGTAAGTTTTTAATTCAAGCCTTTGTTGTTCGTTCTTTTTACAGTGGATCAGGTAGTGGTCTTGGCAGTGTAGTTCCTCTATCATAAAGTATGCTGCAACGAGACGGAGACGCAACAGCTTTTTGTTCGGTGGTATCTTTAATTCTTCTCTGACCTGGCACGTTTTTGTTGATTCTTTTAGAAGTTTAAACGTGTGTTTGCTTTTCTACTGTTCTTCCATGTTTGCTTCCATTCCTCGTTTATAGTTAGCTTCACTTGGCTCTTGATCCCCGACCTTCCCAGTCCTGCTCTTATATTGTTTTTACTTATTCTTCCTTTCTTGGCGTTCTGGTCTGCCAACGCGTTACCAGCTATACTAATGTGTGCTGGAACCCACACTAGCCTCACACTACATCCTCTGTTCCCTAGTGATGTATTAATTGCAAGAATTTCTTCCTTTATGTCTGGCCGGCTACATTTATCTGAGTGTTCTAGTGCTTGAAGTGATAATGAGTCTGTAAATATCGTAACAGCTTCTGGTGGGTTATCTTCGATTATTTCTAAACTTTTTAGAATTGCTACCATCTCTGCTGTAAAAATCGAAGCCCCTTCAGTTACACTGTAGCTCTTCTTAATTCCCCACTGTGGTATTACTACTCATGCACCTAATTGCCCACTATCATCCTTGGATCTATCAGTGTAGACGGCCAGACTTTGTTTTGTAAGTTGATTTATGAACTTTCTACTTATCGTTTTAGCTTTCTTATCTTCTGTGTTTTGTTTGATCTTTTCAGTAAGTGAGTAGTCTATGACCCAGGCATATACCAGGGGTGACCTAGTTTATATAAGAAGTCGCTAGCGATTGATTGGACAGGCATTGAAGAAACCTGCTATTAGCATTCAACAGCACGCCTTGTTCTGGAATCTCCCAGGGAAAGAGAGACAGAGGGAGACACAAAACACACGAAGAGAACTGGAGACATAATTGAAAGAGATGAGGAAAACATGGAAATACCTTTGATCAGATGTTACGGTGGCACGAGACAGGAGAACTTGGCAGAGCGTCTTGAAGATATATGCTTCGTAGGGACCTGTAGGGTAACGAATTAATAATAGCAAGCCAGAAACTAGATTAAAAACAGAAAAAGATTAAGACCACCAAAAGGAAATGCTGAATATTCTATGTTTAAATCTACACCTATGCTCCTTTGGGGGATGAAGAGTGATGATGATTGCAGTCATTGATTACATTTAAAATCGACATAATGAAACAATATTATCTATATTGATAACTACAACTGTGGACCACCCAATACCTTCACTTTGTGAAAGCGTTAATAGCTTCTCCGGATCTAGTAGCGCGGATTATCATAGCAGGGCTTCTTGTTTTACTATTTCATTTTCTCCTTTTGATTTCCGTTGGTTGTTGAATGTTTTGAATTGATTTTTTTTTTCTGCTTTTGTATTTTTCTTAGCCTCATGAACTCGGTTGTGACCGGGCTTGCTCACGGCATCAATATGAAATTAGTGTAACCGCGTCTTTTGGCCAGTCAATGGTGTTGTGCGCAGGTAAATATTTTGACGTGGGCTAACTCTTTCTACGTTCTGGTTCAAGATGTTACAGGCCTTTCGCCTGAGATGGAAATTCTTGACCTTAGTTTATTCTTCTTCCCAAAGTTCGTTCTTACCCTTTTAGGTTTAGTGAAAAGCAATACCTCTTATAACGGTTTGTCGAATAATCCAACTGTAATATTCCAAAGAAAACTCAGCAATGTAGAAAAATAAAATATAGTTTATTAACGTCATTAGAACAATAATGTTATTGACACAATGGGGAAGTACTTTTCTCTTACGCTTACACAAAATAGTGAGTATCCAAAATGAAAGTGTATATCCACAGGAATAATATATCCAATAGAATAAAATACAAACATGTCAACTTAAAAACTAACTTGTCTACTTAAAAATACTTGTCTAACTTGAAAACTTGTAAAGTTAAAAACTTGTCTTGATAATCTCAAAGACGAAGTTCACCTAACACTATCTGTAAAATCCTCTCGCCTAATGAATCCTAAAAATCTTTAAAAGCCTGTCTATCGCCCACGTCTCTCCTTTTTATACTATTTCTTCTCTTTTTCCGGCCAATTTTCACACGATGCTTTCTTTTTTCACACGGTACAATTATCTACATTTGCACACGCTTTCTCAGCTTTTCGACTTTTTTTTCACACGTTTCTCTCTAACAACGGAAAAAAACCCAAATTAGCAGCTCTCACTTTCACAAAATTTTCCATTCAAAAACATGCATTTACTATTTTTTTGTTCTGGCACAGCTTTACAATGTCTCTCTCAAAGCCGTGAACTTTTCATGATACTGTGTTTTGTGCAAAAATGCCTTAACTGCTTTTAACAAGTTATTCTCATTCTATATGGTTTTAACACGTATAAATGGTAGTGTATGCCAAGCGGTCACACGGTACCAGAGCAACTCTGGGGAGGTTAAAGGCGGCAGGTGTAATGCTGATCACATCACCCCTAGTGAGCCGATGGTCAAGAACATATGGGTCTAACACCATATTCCCAATATGCTTCAATGGACGTGTGACGGGATCCTTCACCCTCCATTTGTATTTTTCTTGCTTTATTATTTCTCTTCACCTGTGTTGTTATATTTCTTATATATTTGTTGTTGCCCTTCTGATCTATGTTTCTCATCCTGTTACGTGTTTGTAGTTTAATATATCCATACCTCGTATTTAATCCGGAGCCGCGGTGGCGCAGTGGTTAGTGCACTAGCCTCCTAGCTCGGTGGTCCATGGTTCGATCCCCTGTTGAGGTGGGATTTTTTAGACTGCAAACGGCTCCAGGGTCAACCCAGCCTCACGAATTGGGTACCAGAGCAACTCTGGGAAGGTTAAAGGCGGCCAGCGTGATGCTTATCACATCACCCCTAGTGTGCCGATGGTCAAAAAAATATGGGCCGATATGCCTGCCTCAATGAGGATGCAACGGGAACCTTTCTCCTATTTAATCCATTACTTTCAGCTGCCCAAGGTGCACATGCCTTCAATATTGTCACGTGCCATCATCTGAAATTCTCACTACGTTTTCCTCATCGTTTTCACTTTCGTCTCCATTTCTTTTCTCCATGTACTTCTTGGTAGTCAACAAAGCAGACTCCTTACGGCTTTCTCTGTGTTGCGCCATTCGCCTCTCTGCCAGAGGACCTTCTCCTGTCTTGGATATGTGACTTTTTATTTTATTTTTTTCTAACTTGACCTGTCCATGATTGTTGAAGTTTTTTCTGGTTTAACCAGCCCCATGCCCAACACTCCGTAGTCGCATTTTATGACGTGCTTGATAGGGACCAGGGTTACTATTCTTTGCTTCCATTGATGGACAACTGCGGTTAATAAGCAAGAAAACATGCTTCCATGAAATTTTTAAAAATATTCCAATTTACGCTTTTGTTATTTATATTTCTCATTTGCCTGGCGATCACACGACAAAGATTGAACGGGATTAGCAATGTGGACGGATGAACAACAACAACAAAAAAGACAAAAAAAGACAAACAGTGAAAAAAGGGAAACATTAAACAATCAATACAAACATAATAAGCTTGATTTCCCAAAGAAGCCAAGACAAGACCTTGGAATTATGGCAAACAAATCTTCGAGGCCAGACCACAAAGGGAAAGAAAGACAAAACAAGTCCCAGAGAGAAGGACGATCATAGTCGATCTTGAAGGACAAGCTGTTGTCCTTGTCTTATGCTTGTGGGAGAATAGCAAGTAGCGGCAGCGGACTGACAGTGATCACAGGCTATAAGAATCATTGGCCCCCTAACTACGCATCTGATATAAATTACTTTTTTTTGTCTCCTATTGCTGTGGGCACTCGAGCATTGTCCAACTGCCTCTTCGTTCAGTCCGCCCCGGGCAAGTACTGAGGATTTTAATAATGACAACATTTAGGAGATGATTACCCCACTATTTAGCACATGTTTTGAAGGATTATTTACGTGGCAGAAGTCAGACAGTCTTTGAAGGATCGAGGACTGGACTGAAACTAGGCCACAAGGAAGACGGATGACAGTACAGCATGCGCCCTCTATGGCTAACGACCTCTAGACCTCATGATAGAAAAGGAACGACTCAATGAAGCGAAGCGTCATGTTCAAACATACCCAGCCTGAAATGGATACATCGCTCTGCTCCTTACTGACGGAAGGCACCGGCAGGAAGGAAATTGTTTACTCCATTTCATGCGGCTTACACCTAGTATAATAAAGTCTTTAACACTTCACTTCCCTTCGTGAGTATCTGCTGTGGGAATAAATTTCCTATGTTATTTATGACTTAGCAGTTGTGATGCTGCACTGTAATTCTGTCCTTCAACAGGCCCAATTCTGTTGTTCTATTTTGAATTTTCACCATTTCTTCTTCTCTTTGTAACTATATGTGTTTGCCATGTTTCTTCTCATTTGAATATATATCGTGTTTGGTAATTTTGTGTAGGTAATTAAATGGGTTCTTTTTATGACGGTAGGTTTATTTCTTACTCCCACCAGTTGTACTTTCTTCTAATTTTTCGCGATCACGTAGATTTTCGTTGTTTACGAAAATCGCTTTTTCATGCACGCCTGTATGACGCGTCAGAAACGTCACGTAACGTGATGCAATTTTTGGACACGCGGTCTTCGCGGTTTGTTCAAATCTGATTGGCGTAGGTAGAAGGTATTTTTTTTTCTAAACGTTTCCATTGGCCCGAGTGGATAACTTAGCAGATGCGTAGGTGATCAACAGGAGTGGTTCCCTGTGTATATATAGAATCGTTTAGAGGGGATCTTTCTCTATTAAGAAAATAATTGCCTGCCGTGCGACTACGTATTTATCGTCTCCATTGCGGGGAAGAAAAGCGGTAATTGGTATGTAGTAATTTTATTATCGTTTTACTTATTAGAGGGTTCTTTGAGAAATCTCGGCCCGTAAGTAAAGTTCTTCGGGGACATTAACTTTAAGTTTTAAATGGAACGAACGAACGAACGAACTTTATTTTCGAAGGGTTGAGAATTGGGCGCGCAGGCCCGTCTAACATTCTGCCCTTTCACTCTCATTTATCTTGCATACTATATCCTTTTGTTCCCACATATTACTTTAAGCATTAATTTAAAGGCATGCAACATTATAAAGTTAACATAATAGCATTCATTTACAGTATACAATCATAATAAAAAATGAGTAGCCTAGGTTTTTTTTTTTAAATAAAGATAGTGACTAAAAAAAAAATAATAATAATAATAAATAAAATAATATAAACAAAACAATAAATAAATAAGTTATGTATACCGACACTCACTTATGCGGTCAAAACGTCTAATCTGTAGTATTTTTGAATGTGTCATCAATCCTCAATACAAGAATTACAAAAACACATTCTCGCTTACATCCATACATTCTTGGCGGAAATTGAAATAATAATAATAACACTTTCTTGCGCACTTCTGTAGCAGAAAAAGTCTTTCAGCAGTTTAAAAAAAAAAAAAAAATTATATCTGCATGTACATCACCCATTTAAGCAAACGGAAACAGTCACATCTCTAAAGTACAGTGGTATGCGGGTACATTCTCACATACATTACATTATATAATAGTATTACATGGATATAAAACAAATTATTCCCATTAAAAACGAGCGGAAGAGGAAAAGAAATGTTGACCTATGGATGAGATGTTGACAGGCAAATGATGTTTCTATGGGGGTAGATAATCAGTGTTTAGGAAGTGTTTGAAAAGTGCTTTGTTAAATGAATATTGTGTAGGTAGGCTTTTTAGGTGGTGTGGAAGGCTGTTCCATAAGTAGGCTCCAGAGTAGGCTAGACTCTGTTTGAACAGGTCGATCCTAGGTTTGGGCAGACGTAACTGATGTAATTGTAGTCCCTCTCGTCTACTGGTTTGAAACAATGATCGTAGGTACGGCGGAGCATTGTTTGATAGAATTGCGTGGGTCAGCTTGGCTTTGTTGTAGAGAAGACGTTTTTTCAGGGACAGTATTGTGGGTTCTTTTCCTGTCCTTGTGTGTGATATCGTGCGATTATCGGTGATCAGACGTATTGCTCTCTTATGCAGGGAGTGCAGTCTCTTTGAGGTGGAAGCAGGGCAACCATCCCATAGTGTAGAGCAGTAATCTAGATGTGTCTGTATATGTGAGGTGTAGAACAATAGTCTAGTGTCTGCGTCTAAGAAGTGTTTTATTTTGGCTAGCTGGTACGTCTTTTGAGCTAAGTGTTTGGTTAAATTCCGTACATGGGAGTTCCACGTTAAGTGCTGGTCAATCGTGATTCCTAGAACTTTGTGTTCTGTTACATGTTCAATTTGTATTGATTCCGCGTGTACCTGTAGCGATCTTTTGGTGCAGTTTAGGAGTTTCTGTCTGGTGGTAATCAACATAGATTTCGTTTTTGCTGTGTTTAATGGCATACGATTCATATTACTCCATTTTGTTAGATTGTCTACATCGCATTGAAGAGTCATTTCAAGTGCCACGCAGTCATTGTCACTAGTGTAGATAGTACAATCATCTGCAAAGAGGTCACATGTTGAATATTTTAGATGTAGTGGTAGGTCGTTGATGAACATTGCGAAGAGTAGGGGCCCAAGAATAGAGCCCTGCGGTACTCCTGTATCTATCTTCGAGAAATCTGATGTCGAGTTGTTGTGAAGCACTAACTGTTGTCGATCTCCCAGGAATGATTTGATGATGTTTAGTGGATTAGGGCCTATTCTGAGGGTTTCCAACTTTTGAACCAAGATAGTGTGGTCAATCATGTCAAATGGTTTTTTGAAGTCAACAAAAACAGCACCACCTAATTTCCCATCATTTACGTTCGACAGCCAGTTATCTGCCATTTTGGTGAGAGCTGTGTGACAGGAATGTTTGGGTCTGAAACCTGACTGGCTCTCAATGAGCAGTTTGTTTGTTGTTAAGTGTTGAAATGTGGTGTTGTAAATGTGTTTCTCTAGTGGTTTTGAAAGAGATGATAGAAGGGATATTGGTCTGTAACTGTTGGGATCGCTATGTGAGCCAGATTTATAGAGAGGATACACTTTGGCAGATTTAAATGCTGTGGGAAAGTAGTTGTGTGCAATACATTGATTGTACACATAGGTTAAGGAGTCGCAAATGATGGGTGCAGCGTAACGTAGAATCTTATTGCTGATACCATCAAGACCAGATGAATTGTTGTTTTTTTAATGCCAAGATATATGTGAGAACTTCGTGTACTGTTAGAAAAGGAATATCTCTAAGATCTGTTATGGTATGTTCAGTGTTGCAGAAGGCGGTCAGTTTACTAATATCGCAGTCCATTGGCTTTAGTGTCGATTTGAGATGGTTAATTTCTGTTTTGAAGTGGTTACTAAAATGAGTAGCCGTGAGGGAGCAGCTTTTTGGTAAAGAGTTTAGTGACTTTGTTTTGTGTGTTAGTGTTCTAATGGCTGCCCAGACTTCTTTACTGTTTGCTTTGTCTTGAATCATCTTTCTGAAATGTAGTTTCTTTTCCTGACGAATGAGGTATTGTACTTTGTTTCTAAGCATCCGATACCTGCTGAAATCTTTGAGCTTATGTGCTTCGTCCCGCTCTCTCATTGTTGATAATATTTCGTTTGTTATCCATGGGGTCTTTCTGATATTTTTAACACGAACTTGCTTTATAGGAACATGTTTGTCAAATCAATTGTTAAAAGTTTGTGTCCAGTATGTTATGGCTTCTTCTGGATAGGGAAGTTGGTACACGTATGAGAGAGGGGATATTTGTAGGTCTTGTAGGAATAATTGAAGGTTAAAGTTTTTGAAATTCCTGTAATGGACTGTGATATGTTCCGTTTTAGGTGCTTTGAACCCTTTTCTCGTCCAGGTACAGCAAATAGGATAGTGGTCACTTAATGCTGTCCGTGTAACTGTGCATTCTACAATGTTTTCTGGGCAGGTCGTATAGATATGATCAATTAGTGTAGATGATGAATCTGTTACTCTCGTGGGTTGATTGACTAACTGTGTGAGGTTGTATGAGATGGTGATATCATTCCACGTGTTGTTCGATTTGTGAAGGTCAATATTGAAATCTCCCAGTAGAATAATTTCCTTCGAAGAAGCCCAAACGTTGTCCATCATTCGTGAGAATGTGTCAAACCATACAGCAGAAGAGCTAGGGTTTCGGTACAGGTAACCAATTAAAACGGGGGTCAGGTTGGGGAGTTTTATTTCCAGCCATATACATTCAATGCCAGTATGTTCTAGATCATCACGGCGTCTGTACTGAAGAGATGTTGAGATGTATATAACTAGCCCTGTTTCATGTTGTCTGTTAGAATCCCTGCGAATGGTGGTGAATCCATTAATCCTAATTTCTTCATCTGTAATTTTGTCATTGAGACGGGTTTCAGAAAAACCAAATATGTGGAAGTTTTGTTGGAGAGAGGTGGAGACTTCGGGAAGCTTACCTAGCAGGTGGTAAATGTTTAAATGACCAATTTTAAGCCACGATAGTTTAAGCCAGGAATTAGTGATATTGCCTATATTTTGATTTGAGTTTTTGCAATCGGACATGATAATAGTCAATAGGAAAGAAATAATGAGGGGAGTAGGAATGAGTAAGAAGCAATAAAGTTAGTACACAATGGTTAATACAAAATTGTAAACAAGTTATAAAATATACACTGCAATAGATTTCTCTAAAGTTCGTGGACACTGTTTACCGTATCTTAATCTTTGCAAAAAGTGCGGCACACAGGACTATTTTGACTTCAACCACAGTCAATGTAGAGAATTCATCTTTTCAGTTAAAGGTCCACGCTTGTTAATTTTATGAGGATTTCCTAATTTTCCTCAACACGAATAAACAAAGGTGCAGTCGGAGAGAAGGCGTCAATCTGGGAACTAAGCTCCAAGCTGGTTTGAAATACAGCTTTTAAGTGAGTTTATCTGCAACAGCTTGGTGTTTGTGCGCTGAATTTTGTTCTGAAAAGTCGTATAAAGACATCTGAAATGCCTGCATCAATACTTCTGGGCTATACTGCCTAAGCTGATGTAGCACTTACGAACTATGAGAGTGGCATTCTTGGCGGCTAGAAACAGGATGAAGAAAGTCCAATTTCCTAGCTGTAGTTCCTGTGTTGTGGTTACTTGATGTAGAGGAAGAACGGGTCATACTTGTAGCCCAGTCTTTCCATCTGTCCAGTTGTGCCTGTCGAGCAGGTAGTGGCGGGGGTGTCTGTAGTGTGGGTAATGGGGGAAACATTTGGTTATAAAGATTAGGGTGGAGGATGGGAGTAGGTGTAGCTTTGCTAGATAAATGAGTATTACCTGAGGATGACGATGAGTGGTTATGCGTGGATTCACTGTGTTTAGTGTGTAATTTGTGTCACTGACTGACGAATATGTGTGTTTGTGGTGAGTCCTCTCGGGGAACTTTAAATTTTTGGCTAGGTAGCTCGTCCCTAGCTTAGAAGTGTGGACTTGATCTATATATAGCATCTTTTTTGGTGCACCTGACTTTGATGCGAAAAAGGTGTGTTGTTTATGAAAGAAATGTGATGTTTAGTGCAGAAATTATATAGCACCTTGTTGTTGATATCTACAGTTTGGCGTGCTTGACCATAGCTGGGTGGAATTATTGACGAGATAAATATGGAGGTGTTTGGGAATTTTTGTTTTATGTTGTCAATCATTCTAGAGATGTCTAATGGGTTAATGGTGTATCCATTTGTGCTATCGTTTATCCCTACGTGTACTGTTGTTTTCCTTATGTTAGTATTTCTGTTGAGATGGCTGATTTCATTGGTTGTTTTCACTATTCCAGCTCCTGGTAGTGGTATTACTGTGACAATGTCCTCTGGCGTTGTTGACATTCTGTCACTGTGAATACCTTTTAGCAGTGAGTCCCCAATAATGATGTGATGTGTGTTGTGTGGTATGTGTCGATGGTGCTGTGGCTGAGGTCGTGCACGACGGTGTTGTTGGTGCCATTGATGTTCTTCTTGCTGGAGGTCTTCAGCGGATTTTTGTGTCGGTTGTTGTGTTCTTTCATGTTCCGTTGCCGTTGTTGCTTCGGGATCTACTTGTGTGTGTTGTCTTGGTAGGTTTTCAGTACGATGACTAATTTTTACCTCAATCGGGTAAGTCTTATTTGGTGATGTTTCTTTTCGTTCTTTGTTTTTAATACTCTGTTGGCTGTTTTCAAGCTTGTGATGTCGAGGGCATATTTTGTCTTCAGGAACGGGTGTTTGAGGTTGAGAGAGTAACGGAGCAGGTGATGTTTGTGGTGTAATTGGATGACCCGATATTTGAGGGTTTTGGACACCACCGTTCTTGTTTTTACTGTCTGAAGCTTCTTGTATTTGGTCTATTCTATTTATCAGCCTTGTGTTTTCTTGTCTGAGAGACTTGACCTCATGCCTGAGTGCGTCAAGTTCTCTTTTGAATGAGCTGTCCAGGTCTTGTTTGAGTTCAGCAATGATGTTTCTCACTGAACTTTCAAGGACGGTAATCATCGCCTGACAGCAGCGCTTCTCTGTTCCCTCTACTAGACTTCGCACTTCGGGGCTGTCTTGCTCCTTAGTGTACTCAATAGCTAGGAGCTGTTTGTGGATAGGCATTATTCTTTTAGTAACAGTGTCTTTGGTGCATGATGGGTGTGTCTCGTGTGCACTGGGCGAGTGATTTAGATCTGGATTATCTGTAGGTATATTTGTATTAAGGGTAGATGATGCTAGTTCCAGTGTACGTTTCGGAATATCATCATTTGAAAGGGAAACATTTTCGTTGGATTCCTCTCCAGTTTGCACAATTATTGGAGTGATGATAGGTGGACTGGTTTCAATGGTTAGCTGAGATTGTGCGTTGGCAGGCGTGTCTCCTGTGATTGTTGGTGGAGAGGCAAGATCAGTTACAATCATGGTCTTATCTAGAGCTGATCTTTGGAGGTGACAAAATTCGACGTCTAGCCATGTCTGTACACACTCTGTCGCTCCTTGAACTAAAATTTTATCTCTTGTGTGATACAGATGTATTGTGAGGAGGTCGGTGCTTATTTTGTCCTCAACAATAGCATCTAGTTGATCGCTCCGAGTTTCAATAGAACAGTTTCGGTAGTACTCCAAGCAAGTGCGTTTGAAAATTTCGTAGTGTTGGCTGTTATGGAATTGAACAGAGCAACATTGACCATTGTTCGTTTGCTTGATGGTCAGATGAGGAGGGCTATTCCAAGCAATTAATTTTCTTTGTATTGCTTTTCCCCGGTTAAGAGAGTAACTCTTAGCTACTGTCGAAGGGCGTAATCGGCCATCTCGTGGTGGTTTTATTGTCCCTGAAACGACGCGTTTCTCCCCGCTCGCCATATCACATTACATGCTACAAGGCGGACAAGGCCTGTGATTTATCATAATCCATTGTATCCTAGCCACAGGGTCACAATTACACTTTGGAATGTGTTACTAAAACTGAAGATAGTACTACGGTTAAAGTAATTCTCGATATATCGAAAAATGGTGGCACCACACGATGAACGCTTCTACCGTCATTCCATAAAGAGAAAAACACAATATTTACAAGTGAATTTAACACAATTACAGAATAAACAATTTCATTGTAAGTCCAAGCAAAACGCTGACACAGGGGTATATAAACCATCCATATTAAATGTGAACAACTTAGAATAAAATGTCGAAATTGTAGAGCAAAATAAAAACACGTCCGCACTGACCACAATCTAATATCCATTATTATCGTTGAAGAACGATGTAAATGTAAAAGTGTGCATAGTACTTTCTAGGATTTTGGCAGTAGATAGGAGCGTGTGAAGTTATGAGATACACGTGTGCTCATAGTTGTAGAATGTTGTGTAAAACCACCATTTATTCCTGTGTATTTACGAATGTAATTTTATTGGAAACTCCATTGTGTGTACGTTAATTTTATTGTGCCTTAAATGTGAGAAATGCAGTCGGAGGGTAAAGATGTATGTTATTGGTGAATTATACTGCTTAGAGGAGTAAACTATTCCTATAGCGAGATTTAATTTAATTTTGGAGTAAGCCAGGAAACCTCAATGTGTAATGGGAAAAGGAGGCCACGGAATTTCGGACAAAGGATTTCCCTAGTTGTAATGTTTGGACACGTGGTTAGCCATGCGTAACAGCCACGTAGCCCGTCAGACAGTGTCTGGGGCTTTGTTTACT
This sequence comes from Oreohelix idahoensis, assembly GCA_024509875.1. Classification (NCBI taxonomy): domain Eukaryota; kingdom Metazoa; phylum Mollusca; class Gastropoda; order Stylommatophora; family Oreohelicidae; genus Oreohelix; species Oreohelix idahoensis. The sequence continues at coordinate 19,285 of JAMPIV010002309.1, forward strand.
TACCTGGCAGATTTAAGTTGAGGGAAGGGAGGAGTAGAAGGAGAGTGAGATAGAGAGACACGTGGGTAGAAATATTTTATGTATCGTTGTGCAGAACGAGAGAAGGGGAGTAAAAGGAGTGAGATTTAAGTGCCATGTGGGTCGTATTATTTATGTATTGTTGTACACAACGAGTGAGGAGTGAGTGAGGGAGTTGTAAAGATTATGGGAGCTATATGTGTTAGAGATGCGTTATGTTGGAGTTGGTGTACATTAGACGCGTTTTCTTTTAATTTCAGCGAGTCACGGCAAAAACAGTGGGGGAGCATAATTTGCCAATACAAATTATCCACGGCAAAAGGACATATCTCAGGGGTCAGAGAACTCGAGTTATCGTCAGAAGCAAAAGAAAAATAACCTACGGTCTCTTGCAGTGAAGTGCCCATGCTTTAGCGGGAACGGGTTTATTTATCATAACGCACAGAGCTCATCGCTATTATAGTCTCCAGCAACGGCAAATGGCCCGGGAGACTGATTAAATCGTATACAGCCGGAAATCACGGCTGTGTGTTCCTCTAACTCCGGAGCGGGTTATAAGGGGGAAGTTATAGAAGCTATTCAGCAGCAGAGAAGTTTCTACAGTTAATCAAGTTCTTCATGCTTGATACCCAAAATCATCATCATCGCAGTAGTCAGGAGCAGGTGAAAGGGTTACAATACCTGGGTCCTGAAAGTAACGAGAGAAGAGCGTAACGGAGACGACGCATCAGCAGACGTCGAGTGTTAGAGAGACACTGAGACCAAGAGAGAGAGAGAGAGAGAAGGAGGGAGAAAATAGACAGGACCAGTAGGGTCGTGTTATTATCCATTCGAAGGCTAGACACTGAGCCATCGTTGTAAGCCAAGTCTATTATTTTAGCATTTCCAGTGGTATTAGTTAGCGGCGCATATCGTCTACCAAGTTGGAAGCTGTGTAGACGTTCTTTTAGGAGGAGGCAACAGGACGGCAACAGTAGAAAACGTATTTGTATTAGAGAGTGGAGGCTAAAGTTACAGCTTCACAAAATTAGATTTGTTTAAATCACTAACCATTTTATTGTTCCCCAGCAGGGTGACAGAAAGAGTGAATATGATTGGGGTTTTTTTAATCGTCTATCAATTTACTTGTTACTTCGTTTTTCAGGCTGTGCAACAGTGCACGCTATTTATTTGATTGATGTATGATGAAATTTAATGATTTTTGTGTGTAAATAAATATATATATATACTATATATTGGATCAGCTTCTACTCTATACTATACCTATATGTGGTCTGTATAGTGGTGTCTGTGGTCGTTTTATACACCTTATCTCCTTGTGTTTAAAGGTAGTTAGAGGGGGGTGATTCTATAGCTTTTCTGAAGTCACGAAGCGGATGGCATACTGAAATTTTTCTTTAACAGGAAGGTAATTTCGGGTTTTTGGTAGCTTCTTAACACATTTTTCTCAGGTTATTATTCAGACTTGGTGCTAGTCTGAGTTCGGGTTTTGGGACAGCGGTTATAGAGTGTATTTCCTATTTCGTAACAGATAGTTCCTTCTCTTTTCCTTGTCTGTCATTCTCTGTAGTTGTGAACTTACAGCAGGTTACAGGTAAGATGGCGGATATGGCCAAGTTACGAGCTGCCTGGCGTGAGGCTGCCCAGGATATTGGAATGGATAAGGATGAGAAAAAAGCCTACATGATAAGAGAGAATGATACGCATAGTCAGAAAGAGGACAGGGCAGCCACCGCAGAAATTGAGGAAAGGCAAAGGGTAGCCGCCACAGAAGCAGCGGAGAAGGCAGCAGAGAGGGAAGCAAAAGAGAAGGCAGCAGAGAGGGAAGCACAGGAGAGGGAGAAATCAGCAGAGAGACAGCACGAACTTGCCATGCGTTCCCTGGAACTGCAAATCAGATCTTCGGAGGGCAGTTCGGCTAATGGAGATCCTCCCGGAGCAGGAGCAGCAGACTCTTCAGGAAACGGAGGCCACCGGATGGCAGCCATGAACTTCCCATTTGACTCGTTCCGTAACGGGAATGAGAAGATTGACGTGTTTTTGGAAAAATTTCAGAGGATGGCAAAGGCATACGGCTTGGATGAGAGTCTTTGGTGTCTGAAATTATCGCAGTCATTAAAAGGACATGCGTATGAAGTGTATAGATGACCAGAACAACTTCGAGGCACTGCGAAACGCTTTATTGCAAAGATTTCAGTGGTCTCCCCGTAAACGCCAAACCATGTTCAGGGAGAGCAGGCCGGAAAAGGGAGAGAGTTTCGCTCAGTTTGCAGAGCGAGTGAGAAATTACTTAACCCAGTGGAGGTAACTGTCAGGACTGGCGAAATCTTTTGAAGGGTTAGAGGAGTTATCCTGTAAGAGCAAATAAAGGCCAACATGTCTCCCGACTTGAAGCGGTATCTGGCAGAGCAGGGTGCTCAGCAACTGGACCAAATTATTCTGTTTGCGGAAAGGTTCCAGACGGCACAGTCCGAAGTACTGGGCCAGAAACGGAAAACCCAGACCTGCCAGCCACAGACAAAGGAGCTTCATCATCACAGTCGGCTACTGCACCAGCTCATCAGCCACCAGGGCCTTCTCGCAAGGAGCCTCATTCTGGTTATAACTTGCGCCCCCAGCCGCATAACAGAGCACCGCCAACAACATCTCAGGAACCCGCTAGGAACAGGGGAGAAAATGAGAGGTATTGTCAGAATTGTCGAACCACTTCCCACTGGACATCCCGGTGCATGAACAAACCACAAGCTCATCATGCAGCTTGTTTAAGGCCGGTGAGAGTGACTAAAGGGAATAAGTGGGAACCTGTCAAGTCAGAGAAGTTGTTCTCTAATAGTGGACCAGCTAAGGTGAATGGCATGGCCACTACTTCTTTGTTTGATAGCGGGCTCACCTACCCCAGTATCGTCGCCCGACATCTGGTGAAACCAGGGCAGTGGACAGGAAAAATAGTTGATATGGGTGGAATTTTGAGGAGAGGTACCCACAGCGTCTGCCCGTAGCCAATATTGAGGTGAGATGCAAGTTTGTGTCTGGCACAATCAAGGCAGCTGTAATGGCACAGCCAGCACATGATTTCATCCTGGGAAGCCCATACTTAGTTTTGGAAAACCCAACCACGCCGATCCTTGCTAATGCAAGGGGGCCTACTGCAGGCCAGAGAAGTGAAAGGGGAAAGCCCCAAATTCACGGAGCCCCACGGGAGCTCAAACATCCTTGTCTTGCGATGAAGAGGATAGAAGCCTCTAAAAACAGTGGAATGGTAATTACAGAGGCGTATTCGCCTGTCAGCCCTGTTCAGCTTTAAGGTCAAACAGCGGCGACGCTTCTGATTTCGGAAGTACTATCTTCGTTGTCGGGAATTAGGCCCGCGATGGTATTACATCCCTCAAGGGAGGAAATACTGACAAGAAGGATATGACGTATGTCCACGACCAGCGCAATCTTCATATGGCGCAAAATAGCGACCGGAGCGAACATATGGTTCCGACCAGCCCTGGCGCCCTATACGACCAGCACTTTTCTCAAATGGAGGAGGACAGTGGTCTGAGCGACCGTTCGCTTACAAACGGAGATGGGCTCCACACCACCACTACCTCGCTTACAGGAAGGGACTCTCGCGAAGAGGCCATAAGAGAGGCAGTGCAACCAAATGCATCCGGCCAAGTATTGGAATTTGATGTTGCTGAGGTCAGGCGCAACCCAGTGAGAACCCCTGGAGAGAGAGAGACAGGAGAAGTCTCTAGACATCCTCTAGGCAAACCAAAGGGGAATGAATGGTTGGCTCCAAGCCATATTAGCCACAGCAGTTTCACCCCCGCCCCAGTAAATGATGAGAGAAAGAAGAAGGAACATGTGCACGTTTCTTCGGTCAACCGCAACCAGTTACGCCCTGTTACGGCGATGTCTGGCCAAGCCAGTCAGTCTGTTTCCAAACACTGGGAGGCCGCACTATTTGGTAATCATTATTTACCCCGCGCCGCCAGGAAAATTCGTGGGCGAAGGAAACACATGAGAGGAAGGAGGAAGGGCAACCAGTCAGGTTGCAGTCGCCAGGAGGAAATCACCAGGCGTGACCCTCACGATCCAGTGCTTGCAGAGATTTTCAAGGATATGGAGAGAGGCCTGAATGACAATGCTAATTATGACAGTGACTAGATCGGGATGTAGATCTAGATACGGGCCAGTATGAAACCTAAGTATTTCAGTGATTTAGCACGGATTCCCGCACTTCAAAGGGGGACTTATGTGATGCTGCACTGTAATTCTATCCTTCAACAGGCCCAATTCTGTTGTTTATTTTTTTATTTTCACCATTTCTTCTTCTCTTTGTAACTTTATGTGTTTGCCATGTTTCTTCTCATTTGAATATATATCGTGTTTGGTAATTTTGTGTAGGTAATTAAATGGGTTCTTTTTATGACGGTAGGTTTATTTCTTACTCCCACCAGTTTTACTTTCTTCTGATTTTTCGCGATCACGTAGATTTTCGTTGTTTACGAAAATCGCTATTTCATGCACGCCTGTATGACGCGCCAGAAACGTCCCGAAACGTGATGCAATTTTTGGACACGCGGTCTTCGCGGTTTGTTCAAATCTGATTGGCGTAGGTAGAAGGTATTTTTTTCTAAACGTTTCCATTGGCCCGAGTGGATAACTTAGCAGATGCGTAGGTGATCAACAGGAGTGGTTCCCTGTGTATATATAGAATCGTTTAGAGGGGATCTTTCTCTATTAAGAAAATAATTGCATGCCGTGCGACTACGTATTTATCGTCTCCATTGCGGGGAAGAAAAGCGGTAATTGGTATGTAGTAATTTTATTATCGTTTTACTTATTAGAGGGTTCTTGGAGAAATCTCGGCCCGTAATAAGCCAGGAAACCTCAAAATGGGAGGCCACGGAATTTCGGACAAAGGATTTCCCTAGTTGTAATGTTTGGACACGTGGTTAGCCATGCGTAACAGCCATGTAACCCGTCAGACAGTGTCTGGGGCTTTGTTTACTTACCTGGCAGATTTAAGTTGAGGGAAGGGAGGAGTAGAAGGAGAGTGAGATAGAGAGACACGTGGGTAGAAATATTTTATGTATCGTTGTGCAGAACGAGAGAAGGGGAGTAAAAGGAGTGAGATTTAAGTGCCACGTGGATAGTATTATTTATGTATTGTTGTACACAACGAGTGAGGAGTGAGTGAGGGAGTTGTAAAGATTATGGGAGCTATATGTGTTAGAGATGCGTTATATTGGAGTTGGTGTACATTAGACGCGTTTTCTTCTTTTAATTTCAGCGAGTCACGGGCAAAAACAGTGGGAGAGCATAATTTGCCAATACAAATTATCCACGGCAAAAGGACATATATCAGGGGTCAGAGAACTCGAGTTATCGTCAGAAGCAAAAGAAAAATAACCCACGGTCTCTTGCAATGAAGTGCCCATGCTTTAGCGGGAACGGGTTTATTTATCATAACGCACAAAGCTCATCGCTCTTATAGTCTCCAGCAACGGCAAATGGCCCGGGAGACTGATTAAATCGTATACAGCCAGAAATCACGGCTGTGTTTTCCTCTGACTCCGGAGCGGGTTATAAGGGGGAAGTTATAGAAGCTATTCAGCAGCAGAGAAGTTTCTACAGTTAATCAAGTTCTTCATGCTTGATACCCAAAATCATCATCATCGCAGTAGTCAGGAGCAGGTGAAAGGGTTACAATACCTGGGTCCTGAAAGTAACGAGAGAAGAGCGTAACGGAGACGACGCATCAGCAGACGTCGAGTGTTAGAGAGACACTGAGACCAAGAGAGAGAGAGAGAAGGAGGGAGAAAATAGACAGGACCAGTAGGGTCGTGTTATTATCCATTCGAAGGATAGACACTGAGCCATCGTTGTAAGCCAAGTCTATTATTTTAGCATTTCCAGTGGTATTAGTTAGCGGCGCATATCGCCTACCAAGTTGGAAGCTGTGTAGACGTTCTTTTAGGAGGAGGCAACAGGACGGCAACAGTAGAAAACGTATTTGTATTAGAGAGTGGAGGCTAAAGTGACAGCCTCACCAAATTAGATTTGTTTAAATCACTAACCATTTTATTGTTCCCCAGCAGGGTGACAGAAAGAGTGAATGTGATTGGGGTTTTTTCTAGCGTCTATCAATTTACTTGTTACTTTGTTTTTCAGGCTGTGCAACAGTGCACGCTATTTATTTGATTGATGTATGATGAAATTTAATGAATTTTGTGTGTAAATAAATATATATATATATATATATATATATATATATATACTGTATACTGGATCAGCTTCTACTCTATACTATACCTATATGTGGTCTGTATTTGAAGAGATTAGGCAAGTTCACGGAGAGCTAAAGAGAAACCGCGCATATTAAAATGAAAAAAAAATCCCATAAAAACACAAAGTCATACTCATTAGCTCCCCAAGGAGCATAGGACTTCAGGCGTGGGTTGCATTGTGGCCCAAAATCAAAAAGATAGTATCAAGGGATGGAACTTTGTCTCGGAGTGCATTATGGTTGTTAAACTAAAAGAAGGAGAAACCATAGTCAACCTGGTCATAGTGTATGGGCCAAATGAGGATGAGAGAGCAGAGGTCAAGGATGAATTCTTCGAGCTGCTTCAAAGGACAGTGGATGACTGCCTAGATGAAGTTATCATGCTCGGAGATTTTAATGCCAGAGTTAAAAATGACCATGCTAGATGGGGTGGAGTTATCGGAAGATATGGAGAAGATACTCTCAATGACAATGGAAAGCGACTCCTTAGATTTTGCAGTGAGCAGAATCTGATCATTACAAACACAAAGTTCCCCCATAAGCGCATACATGCATACACTAGATGTGAACCAACAAAGAATGAGAAGTCTCTGATCGACTATGCCATTGTTCGGAGAAGCTCATTCAAATATGTCCGGGATGCTAGAGTCTGGAGGGGGCCAGAGATTGGAAGTGATCACTACCTGCTAACAATCAAAAGAACAACTGAAACTGCTCAGCCTAGGAACTGCCCAACATCACGCAAGAAACCAAGTAAACGAGCAGGAGAAATGAGCATTAGGACCTACAAGCTGAGAGAGCCAGAAATTAAGACCAGATATCAGGGGCTTATTGCTGCAGCGGTGAGCAACCCAGAAGAACGACCTGATGACTTGGAAACCCTCTGGAATAAATTCAAGGATATCATAAAGACAGCTGCTGCAGAAGTATGCGGTGAAGTCCGACTTGGGAACAAGAGAAAGAGGACACCTTGGTGGACAGAGGAAGTCAAAGAGAAAATAAGAGAGAAGAAAATGGCATGGAAACAATACTTAGGAGCTAAAAACACAACAGGACAAATGGAAAAATATAGAGAATATGTGACACTCAGAATAGAAGCAAAGAACAAAGTGCTAGCAGCAAAACAGAAGTCCTGGGAAGAATTTGGAGAAAAGCTAGAAAAAGATGCACAAGAAAAGCAGAAATTGTTCTATAAGACCCTAAAGAACATGAGGAAGGAAAAACAATGCCCTCTCAAATTTACAAAGGACAAGCAAGGCAAATTGCTTACTGCCCCGAAGGAAGTAATGGAAAGATGGAAAGAATATTTCTCAGAACTCCTGGATGGTGAGCATGGTGAAGCATCAGAAATGATAAACGCTAGCACAGAATAGAAAACCAATGATGGTGAAGATGACATAAAGATGGAAGAACTGAAGGCAGCACTGGAGAAAATCAAGATGGGCAAAGCAGCAGGGCATGATGGTATAACACCAGAAATGGTTAAGTTCATGGGAGCATCAGGCGACCTTATTACTCTTAAGGTTTTTACAGGCAGCGTGGTACTACAAGACCATACAAAAGGACTGGGAGATTGCCATCATAACACCAATTTTCAAAAAGGGTGACAATCGACAGTGTGGAAACCTTAGAGGCATATCCCTTCTCAGTGTCCCTGGTAAAATCTACTCTACAATCCTAGAGCAGAGAACCCGACGCCTAGCTGAGCCACAATTGGATGAGGTCCAGTGCGGATTCCGAGCAAACCGAAGTACTCAAGACCTAATCTTCACACTCAGACAGCTGAGTGAAAAGGCCCTTGAGTATAAGAGTGAGATGCATCTTTGTTTCATAGATCCTGAAAAGGCGTTTGACAGGGTCCCCTGGAGCAAACTTTGGGACTGTTTGGCAAGGAAAAGTATTCCAGCACCTCTGATTCATGCTATACAGAGCTCCTACAAGTCTTGCAGAAATTATGTGAGGACAGCAAACCATAAGTCAGAAGAGTTCAGGACCACCACTGGTGTAAGACAAGGTGATATCCTATCACCTTACCTCTTCATACTCCTTATGGACGATGTCATCAAGGCATGCAAGGAGAGAACAAGAAAGTATTCAGTGGGGTACTGGAAGATGAGGCAGGTCTATATTTCGGAGCTGGCATTTGCTGATGATGTTGCCCTGATTGCTAAATCAGAGGCACATCTCCAATCCAACCTGCAAGTCTGGAAGGAAGAGCTGGAGAAGAGAGGAATGGTCATAAGCAGCTCTAAAACAAAATCCATGGTGATATCACGAGAAGAAAGAAGACATCAGATTAAGCTGGGAGAACAGGTCCTGGAGCAGGTTGACCACTTTAAATACCTCGGAGCTATTATAGACCGAAAGGGAGGCATCAAAGAAGAGTTTGCCTCTCGAAAAGCAGCAGCTGGGAGACTTTTTCAGGCCATAAATCGAGGATTCCTCAGCAAGAGAGAGGTTGGTAAGAAAACGAAGATGGCTGTATACCGCTCCACCTATGTCCCAGTCTTGACATATGGATGCGAGTCATGGGCAATGACTGTAACCCATAAAAGCCAGATCCAAACCTCAGAAATGAGGTATCTGAGGAAGGTGGTTGAAGTAACAAGAAGAGACATGGTACGCAACCAGACGATACGTCAAGGCCTTAAATCCTACCCACGGCAGACCCAAGTAGAACAGTCCCAATTAAGATGGTTTGGCCATGTCTGCAGAATGGGAGAAGATCGGATACCACGACAAGCATGGGAAACAAAGTGCCAAGGATCCAGACCCCCAGGACGACCCAGAGTCCGCTGGGAGGACAACATTAGACAATCTTTGAAGGACCGAGGACTAGAATGGAACCAGCCAGGAGGAAGACAGCCGATAGGATAGTCTGGCGCTCTCTCTTCCAAACCTCTACACCTCACGGTAGAAGGGGAACGACTAAGTAAGTAAATAAGTAGACTGAAGCGTGTCGGAACCGTGATTTGAACCTGGCACCTTTGCCGCGAGAGACCAGCGCTCTAATCACTCTAGATTCCATATACTAGTCATGAAACTGGGAACAAGAGCACATGATTACCAACAAAAACATGCAACAATAACCACGATAACAGGGTTGAACTTGAATAAATACCAATACAAGATGTAGAATTGTATACATACCTCGGCAGCAATATAGACAAAGTTGGAGGGACAGACAGTGATATCAAAATAACAATACAAAAAGCAAGAGGAGCTTTCATTGCATTGGAAAATATATGGAGATCGAGAGAAATCGGATTCATCACGAAAATAAGAATCTTCTACCCAAATGTGAAGTCAGTCCTATTGTATGGCTCTGATACATGGAGAACAACAAAGACAACAACCAAAAAGCTACAGACTTTCATAAATGGGTGCTTGCATAGAATAGAAGGATTAAAATGGTATGACAAGGTTACTGTGACGTACGTCTAAGTATGACACATGAATTTCCCTGACTCGATGGATTATAACAGAATATTGGCCTCTCATAACTTTAGAACCCCTGATCTTCTATTGTAACTTTAACCCGCATGCAGCATTTCCACGAGAATTTTACACGCTGGATCATTAATATGTAGCATGCTATCTTCTGTGAACTTTTGAGATCGCATGGCTTTTGATGGGAGGTTAAATCACGCCCACGACCATCTCTGAGAACGATTTATAGCAATCTTTTCCTTAACGCCGGCCCAAAAGAGGACGTGGCCAGAGACTCACTCCTGTTTCTAGAGCAATTAACAGCAGTTCATTTTCTTACCTGGCTGTCGCCCCGCCTGGTGGGAGTTGCCAAAGCTTCTCAGAACAGCGGTACCATCAAAGACAGGCTGATCTTCAGAATTCAACGTGGAGCGGTATACGATCTAAAGAAATCAGGGAACTCTCAGCTAACGTAGTTAGTTTCTCGAGAAATTTTCGCACCCTCATGCAAGCAAGCCTGAGACGACGAAGATCGGTAGACCGGGGAAAACGGAGGAAACCCAGCGGTTAACACAACGGCGTTGTACCTCGGATTTTGCTATACTTCAAGAAAGGTGTGAAAATCCAACACGTCCCATTTAAGTTACATTCGAGATAGTATAAATAAAGAACTCCGAAAACTGCATTTTATCGTTCGTTCTGACAGAATCCTAGTTTCACTAGCATATAGCCTAGTCGGATTCCTGCTAGATTTCATCTACCTTTGTTGACTATTGGAGTGTATTCTTTTCTGCACAGACGGTAATTTATACATTAGCTTCGAGTGATCAGTGATCTAGTTATTTCAATTTATTTCACTGGATTGTGGTGTAAATTTAACCTTATTAAATAAACCCATTTTCAAAGTTCTAGTGCAAACTAAATGTTACTTCTAAAAGTATTTCCTAATACAATTGACGCGTAAATTAATTTTGCAGACGTTAAAGGGAATTATAACTAGTAAATACAGTTTAGTTCTGTATAGATAGATGTGCTTTTAATTATTTTTAACTCACGGGGAGTTTTCCTGATTTGTTAAATTGACGACGCTAATAAAGTAAATAGGCTAACTGTAATTTATCGCGTGTCAGATTATAATATGATTTGTAATGCATTTCTTGCTTTGATTATCTTTCATTCAGAACGATCATTCAACCTGCATCCCAGCAATTATTAATTATATACAGAGTTCTGCCAACTCAATTCGATAACTCCAGTAACATATGAACTTTTTTAAAGCTAAACTTGTGGCGACCTGTAATGGGCCCCGCTCCTCTGAATTTAACTGAGAATAAAGCCACCCAAGAAACACTTTTAAAATACTAGTTCATATAGCCCTTAAAGTAAACTGGAAGCAGAACATATTTTATTCACTGCCCTATTTGTGAGGAAGAACATAGATCTACCTGAACGCTGTCTGTCAAGTAAATTCAGTGGATTTTACCCACCCCCGAAGAAGAACTTACCTCAGTGTGTTTAACTTGTGACAGTACAGAAAAAGAAAGTTATCTCCACCAGCTGTGCCAATTTTAGGAACCACACCATACCTCACGCCTAGCCAAGTGCCTGTGCCATTCATTAGGAACTTTATCTAAACCAACAGTAGCCTTTACGCTTCACCGTCTGGCGATTTTTTGAGACTATTTGTTACCTCGTTAAATCTGGGGCCTGACACGGAAGAAATAAGAAGACCAGTCCATTATTCCACGGTATTAGCTGCTGTGGTAAATAATTCCTAGAGTGCCAGAATTCACCATTTTGGTAAGTCTGCGTGTGTGTCTGTGGGATGGCCAGCCCTAGTGTGTTTTTTTGAATGAAAGGAGATTTAATCTTTTCTTTACCCTTTTAATTAGTTTGACCTAGTATTAAGGTGCATTATATTCCTTGTACGGGACTTCTCCTAGCGGGATTGTGTAACTGTGTTCATTCCCCCCTCCCGTAAAATATGTTGATTAAAGGAGACATTTGAGAAACCCCTAGCTTTTCCTCTACCCCCCCCCCCCTTTTCTGTAACCCCTTGCCTCAGAGTAATAAATTTACAAGTTGGTCCAAAATTGCCTATCTCTGTTAAAATTGCCTATCTCTGATCACACCCCCCCCCCCCCCCCCCCCCCCTTCTTGTCTTTTGGGACCGGTCTTGTCTGTTAGTAACATACAAACGGGAAACGGTGGATGGGATATTTCTCCTCAAACCCCCCTCTTCCCTTGTCATATTTGTATTCTGTAACCTTTGATTTTTGACTGTAAATGTATAATTATTTGTGACTGATTTATGATAATAAAGGTATTAATCTTTTTTTGTGTCGGTTGTCGGTTGGCCTAAAACGCCAAACATTTCCCATCTGTGTAGGCTGTATTCATGTACGTTGTGCGACAGAATCACCAAATCGGTGAGTGCGCCTGAGCGACTGGAACTGACAAACAATTGTTTGTTCAGAAGAGAGATAGGAATAGTCTGTGAGAAACAGATATTGTCGTAATAAGAGACTGTCCTTGCTCTTCCCCGCGCTTGTGAATCTACTACCCCATTCTCCTAAATCCTTATTCTCACAGAGCCTTCAATATCACTCTACACTCTAAAGGGACCAATATCCATCAGAACCCTCTCAGATAAAAATTACGACAGTTACCAACGTGGAACTGGTGACAAGAACCAGACAAGTGCCAGTGGAACAAGAGATGAGAAGAAGACGATGGCGATGGATAGGACACACACTGAGGAAACCTGTTGATAGCATTACAAGGCAGTCCTTGTTCTGGAACCCCCAGGGCAAGAGAGGCAGAGGTAGACAAAGAAGGACAAGGAGAAGAGAGCTTGAAACAGAGGTGAAAATGATGAAGAGAACGTGGAAAGAGCTTGAGATGATGGCACGTGACAGAAGGACATGGCATGTGTTTGTTGAAGGCCTATGCTCCCCGGGGAGTGGAGGGTTTTGAACGAATCATCAATAACCGGGCAGTCTGGATAAGAAAACATCACCTGAAGGAAGAACAAAAGTAGATTCCGACATTGACTCTATATGGAATTAATGTATACAATATAAAGAGGCGCCCTGCTATAACTGATAGTTCCACGTACATGGTAAATGATTGAAAGGGACGCGTTACAAAGAAACGTAGTAAAGTCAAAGAAAAACAGTTTCCATTTACAAGTTCTTACGAGAAATTCTAAATAATAGAATTATCTGCAACTTTTATCAATATTTTCACACTTATTATTACTAATGTTCGCGTCAGGCCATTCGCTTTCTTCAACTACAGCACAGCGTCGATGGCTTTAATACATTATCGACTCCAAGTCTCTTAAAAGCTTTGACAACTCTTTCGTGTTGCACTGTCACATATTTTTCACCCACGTCTCATAGTTTCTTCTACGATGATTACTTAAATCGTTCTGTTGATGTTACCAACAACAACAAATTATTTATTGGCTCCACATCCATTTAATCCAGACTTTAGGTATGAAAGATGTAAATGGATTGTTAATTTTCGAAATCTCCAGTGAAAGCAGCTGACTAGAAAGACCTTCACTAATTCATTTAAAAAAAAAAATTAAAATGTTGCCTCGTTTTGGCGAGTCGCGTCCCGTTCAACCTAGTCGGTTATATTAGGGCGCATGTCCAAACGCAAAAGACCTTCAGGTCTGATAATTCTTATTATGCCTCACACTAATTCATTATTCTCTACCTCCATATGGAAAACATGACGTCAAGAAATTGACGTAAAGCCTTTCTCTCCAGAGCCATATGTTCAAGGTTCCGTTATGTCTGCTTCACCCACTTCTATCTGTCTCCAGTTCCTTCTGCATGTATGTTGGTTTTCATCTATTCCCCTTACCTTCTTGACTCCAGAATAAGGGTTGCTTAGTAATGCCATAAGCTGAATTCCTCAGTGAGTGTAGGGTCAGCGTCTACTCATCCCTTGTTCCATTGGTATTTACCTGCTTCTTTGCATCAGTTCTACGTTAGTGATCTTGTAATCCTATTGCCATCCTTCTTTCTAACGCAAGCGTCCATTTATGTACATTTGTAACTTCTTGAATGTTGTTCATTTGTGTGTTCCCACAGCTAGTCTTAACCTAAGCCTAATCCTGTGTTGAGCTTTTTTCAAACAGCTAGCCTTAACTTAATCCCAATCTTGTTTCGAGCTTTATCAAAATTAATAACTTTCAGGCCGTTATTTGAAAACTAAATCAAACTTGAAGCGAATCGCCGCGTTTTTGGACTTTTATCCCCTAAGGAGCCGAAGACTCTTATATTTGTGTTATCTGAAATCTCTTCTCGTATTTTTTATTCTTATCTGTTATCATTGTTTGTCCCTAAAGCGTTGTCAATGTTGTTCTCAAGATGTGACTATATGTCACCACGTGTAATCAGGATATAAACTGTCGTATTTATTCTCATAATCTTCGTCTTTTCCTTGCAAACTTTCAAGCCCAGTTGCTATGACCTCTCATCAAGTATTATCATTTTTTCTTGCACTTGGTTACAGTTATTGGGAAAAAAATCCAGGTCATCGGCAAAATATAGATCGTCAAGGTGTTTTGTCAAAGTCCACTGGATTATATTTATTTTGGTTGATTTTGTTGCTTCCATAACCCAGACTACAACCAGTAAGAAAAGAAATGATAACATTAGCCATTTCCGCGGCCACATACCAGTTCTTAGCTCAAAGGGTTCAGTTCACTACTATAAGACAAATTTAACAACAGTACTGTTACAAATTAATAACACTACCGTAAAAATGAATAACACTACTGTAATAAATTGACAACAAAATTGTAAAGTAAATTAACAACACAACTGTAAAAATAAAAAAAGATTACATTAACAAATTAACAACACTAATGAAAAAAATTAACAACACTACTTTAAAATAAATTAACAACAGTACTGTAACAAATTAACAACACTACTGAAACAAATTAACAACACTACCGTAACAAATAAATAACAACACTATTGTAACAAATTAACAACACTACTGTAAAACAAATAAACAACTTACTACTACTTACTTAGTCGTTTCTCTTCTACTGTGAGTTGTAGAGGTTTGTAAGAGAGAGCGACATACTACTCTATCGGCTGTCTTCCTCCTGGCTTGGTTCCAAATAAACAACACTAATGTAAACAAATAAACAACACTACTGTAACAAATTAACAACACTGCTGTAAAACAAACGATGAACACTATAGTAACAAATTAGCAACACTACTGTAAAACAAATTAACAACGCTACTGTAAAATGAATAAATAACACTAGTGTAACAAATTAACAACACTACTGTAACACAAATTAACAACCCAATTGTAGTAAATTTACAACGCTACTGTAAAACAAATTAACAACACTACGGTAAAACAAATTAATAACACTACAGTAAAACAAATTAACAAGACTACTGTAACAAATTAACAACACTGATGTAAAACACATTAACAACACTACTGTAACAATTTAACAACATTACAGTAAAACAAATTAAAAACACCACAGTAACAAATTAACAACACTACTGTAACACAAATTAACGACACTATTATAACAAATTAACACCACTGCTGTAAAACAAATTAACGCATTACTGTAACAGATTATCAACACAACTGTAACACAAATTAACAACACTAATGTAAAACAAATTTACAATAATACTGTAAAATAAATTAACATCACGACTGTAACCCAAATTAACAACCATTCTGTAACAAATTAACACCACTGCTGTAAAACAAATTAAAGCATTACTGTAACACAAATTAACAACACAACTGTAACAAATTTACAATACTACTGTAAAACAAATTAACAACTATACTGTAACAAATTAACAACACTACTGTAAAACAAATTAATAAAATTACTGTAACTAATTGACAACACTACTATAATAAATTAACAACACTACTGCAACAAACTAACAACTCTACTGCAACAAATTAAAAACACTACTGTAACACGCATTAACAACCTAACTGTAAAAATTTACGCCACTGTAAAACAAAACATAAACACTACTGCAAAACAAATTAACAACACTACTGTAAAACAAATTAACAACACTACTGTAAAACAAAATTACAACACTACTGTAAAACAAATTAACAATACTACTGTAAAACAAATTAACAACACTACTGTAAAACAAATTAACAACACTACTGTAAAACAAATGAACAACACTAGTGTAAAACAAATTAACAACACTACTGTAAAACAAATTAACAACACTACTGTAAAACAAATTAACAACACTACTGTAAAACAAATTAACAACACTACTGTAAAACAAATTAACAACACTACTGTAAAACAAATTAACAAAACTACTGTAACAAATGGAGCCGCAGTAGCGCAGTGGTTAGTGCAATGGCTTTCTAGGTCGGTAGTCCATGGTTCGATCCCCAGTTGAGGTGGGATTTTTTAGACCGCAAACGGCGCCGGGGTTGACCCAGCCTCATGAATTGGGTACCAGGACAACTCTGGGAAGGTTAAGCAGGCCGGCGTGATGCTGACAACATCACCCCTTGTGTGCCGATGGTCAAGAAAATGCGGGCTTAACACCGTATTCCCAATATGCCTCAATAGGCATGTAACGGGATCCTTTACCTTTACCTTACTGTAACAAATACAATTACATTTAATTATTATTGTGTATAAAATACCGTTCACGTTTCGAAGATCTAAACATATGAAGACTATGCTTATAAATTAAATTATCAGCAAGTTACCCAAAGCCTTCATCAGCTTAACAACAACACAACATACCGGAGCAGAACAATACA
The DNA here is from genome assembly GCA_024509875.1 of Oreohelix idahoensis. Lineage (NCBI taxonomy): Eukaryota > Metazoa > Mollusca > Gastropoda > Stylommatophora > Oreohelicidae > Oreohelix > Oreohelix idahoensis. The sequence continues at coordinate 35,837 of JAMPIV010002309.1, forward strand.
CACAAAATATTAAGAAGAAGACAAGAAATACTAAAAGTAACGTACACAAAGAAGTGTAGAAAGGCTAACAATATAGTAACAAGAATTTATTTTCACATTATCATCAACATCATCAACATCATCAACATCATCAACATCATTATCATCGTCATCAATAATCATCATCATTTTCCTTTTTCTTCCATATGAAACTTGGAGACGCCACTGCCTCTAGTCTCCCTCTAGCCCTCTGCATGAAACCTCCGCCAAAGCATTCATCTGTTGCTGCAGCAGTGGTGTCTATAGCAGGTTTTTTTTACAAATGATTTTGCCAGCCCCATGACCAACCGTATATTAGTCTCCTCTTTCGACATGCCTGCCGTAGCAGAAATCCTAGTTTTTCCTCAGAGATCTCCCCTAACCCCCCTCCCCCCACACCACCATCCCCGGAACAACACGACGGAAACAAAGATTTTGGAATCCTCAAACGACTACACTTTTCATGGGTGGGGAAGGTAAATAACTGCCAGAGCAACTAGGCATATAAAATGTTGAAGACCGTTTTAGATTGATTGAATGGCGTCCAGTTAGGATTGCGTGAATTCGATAGCTTGGAGCGCTGAACTACAATAAAACAAACTCAAAATAACATACTCATTAAGAAATGCACATGAAAGACAAATCGACACAACAGTCAGTACAGGAAGGGCAACAGCAGTAAAATATTGTTTTGATCATCCAAACGCTGCTTTCAATTATTTAAATGGTGCGGGGGAATCATAAAATAGTAGCCGATTTATGCATGGCAATTTGAAAGACGAGACGATTACGATTACATCGATACACTGTAAAAGGAACGCGAAGTAGCGATTCAGGTAAAAAAAAAGTAAAGGTGGTCGAATATCCTATACTGCCGTACAGAAGTGAAGAAATTTCAGTATACTAGGTCCAGCTTTATGAAGTGGGACGACCAGTCCTCTTCCTCACAGCCGTTTCCTTGCCTAAATCAAGAGCACAGTCAGGTACCTATTTGCAGCTGGGTAGACTGTAGCGTACCGATATCGTGAATCGAACCCAGCACCTTTGTCGCGAGAGACCAGCGCTTAAGCGATTCAAAGAATTCGTAATGGACTAGTTCACAGACATCACAGCGCTTGCCTTTAGCTGGAAAGTTACCAGGTTCCGTGATTTAAACCAGGCAGCGTCACGCTCCAGTTATTCCAACAGTAAATGGGCATCTTTATTTTAAATCTTTAATTTATACGAGTTTTGCCTCGTTTTGGGGAAGCGCACCCCGTTCAACTTAGACATAATTTCTGTAGGTTACATTAGGGCGCATGAAAAATATAAAATAACTTGCGGACTAGAAATGAAATTGAATGGGTACCTGATTCTGATCTTCTGAAGGTAAAGGCAGTAAGGAAGAGAAGTGGTCGCTCCACCTCATAAATCTGAACCTAGAGCCTAGTGAAGTCTATAACTCTTCACATCCTACGACAGTATCTGCCAGAGTGCTACCTAGAGACATCACATCAGTCTGACCCTACTATCGACGACAGTCCATATTCACACCTTACTTACTTAGTCGTTTCTCTTCTACCGTGAGGTGTAGAGATTTGGAGGAGAGAGAGAGAGAGAGCCATACTATTCTATCGGCTGTTTTCTTCCTGGCCTAGTTCCATTCTAGTCCTCGGTACTTCAAAGATTCTCTAATGTTGTCCTCCCAGCGGACTCTGGGTTGTCCTGGAGGTCTGGATCCCTGGCTCTTAGCCTCCCATTCTTGCCGTGGCAGCCGGTCTTCTCCCATTCTGCAGACATGGCCAAACCATTTTAGTTTAGACTGTTCTACTTGGGTCTGGAAGGGTTGAGTGTTTAGGCCTTGACGTATCGTCTGGTTGCGGATTTTGTCTCTTCATGTTACTTCAACCACCTTTCCAGGTACCTCATTTCCGAGGTTTGGATTGGGCTATTTTTGGATTGTAGTAATTGCCTATTACACGCATCCATACGTCAAGACGTGGAGCGGTACACAGCCATCTTCGTTTTCTTGCCAACTTCTCTCTTGCTGAAGAATCCTCGATTTATGACCTGAAAAACTCTCCCAGCTGCTGCTCTACGGGTAGCAAAATCTTCCTTGATGCCTCCCTTCTAGTCTAAGACAGCTCCGAAGTATTTAGAATGGTTGACCTGCTCCAGGACCTGTTCTCCCAGATTAATCTGATGCGTTCTTCTTCTCGTGATATCACCATGGTTTTTGTTTTGGAGCTGCTGATGACCATCCCTCTCTTCTCCAGCTCTTCCTTCCAGACATGCAGTTTGGGTTGAAGGTGTGCCTCTAATTTAGCAATCAGGGCAACATCATCGGAAAATGCCAGCTCTGAAACACAAACCTGTCTCATCTTCCAGTACCCCACTGAATATTTACTTGTCCTCTCTTTACCTGTTTTGATGACATCATCTATGAGGAGTATGAACAGATATGGTGAGAGGATATCACCTTGTCTTACACAAGTGATGGTCCTGAACTCTTCTGACTTATGGTGTGCCGTCCTCACATAATTTCCATATTCACACTTCAGTGAACAAAACATGCATTTAAGACAGTGCTTCTTAACCAGGGGTGCATTTGGGAGTGTGTGACCTACCTTCAGGGGGTACGAGGCATGCCAGTTATTTTAGAAGATGATTCATCATAAATAATATGTAATACATAGAACTCAGATGAATTTGTACAAAATAGAACTTTGACAATGTGAACCGAATTTACTCTTATTTCGTAAAATACATTCTCTCAAAACATACTTGTATCTATTTTTCTCAATTCTGGCATATGTTGTGAGCTAGAAGATAATGTAGAACGAAGCTTCTTAAGATGCTGTAAAAGGGTGTGAGGCGTCTTAAGATGCTGTAAAGTAGTATGATGCTTCTTAAGATGCTGTAATGGAGTGTAAGGCTTCTTAAGATGCTGTAAAGGGGTGTGGGGCTTCTTAAGATGCTGTAATGAGATGTGAGACTTCTTAACATGCTGTAAAGGGGTGTTGGGCGTCTTAAGGTGCTGTAAAGAGATGCGAGGCTTCTTGAGATGCTGTGAGGAGGTATGAGGCTTCTTAAGAAGCTGTAAAGAGGTATGAGGCTTCTAAAGATGCTGTAAAGGGGTGCGAGGCTTTTGTCACGAAGTGGATTTAAGTTTAGAGTGTCCAGTGTATAGACAAGACCCTAGTATGAGAGAGACTGGGAAGATAGATATTAATGAGAAATGATAGTGTATGTGGACAGATGGGCCTATTGGCTTCGAGGGATGAGAACCGAGATTGACTCCCCCTCGCCACTCGTGACTTCAAGAATAGCTATAGACTCACCCCCCTCTGGCTACCTTTACAAAAAGAGACGAGGGTGTACCTTGTACATATACTTTATGCACAGTATAGTTAGCTATATATATTAGAAAGACTGATGCAGTGAACATTTATATAGTTTTATTAAAACACTCAAAATCAAATCACACAGGACAATACATACGTGCAATGGTGCACAGACCTGAAAACGATAAAAAAACCCAATTAAATTGATAGACACAAAAAAATTAAACGACCACTGTCACTCCTTCTTTCACCCTGCTGGGGAACAATAGAATGATAATAGTTTAACCACAAAAAATGTGTGGGGGCATCACTTTAGCCACCACTCCCTACTACAATAATATTTCTACTGTCACTGTTCTGTTGACGCTGCCTACACGACTGTCAACACAGCTTTTAAGCTCTTTAGGCGATATACCCGACACTAAAATACACCACTGAACTGCTTGGCTAGTAGACTTTGATTACATCTATGGCTCAGAGGCTATCCTCTAAGGATAATATAAGACCCTACTGGTCCTGGCTATTTTCTCCCTCTCTCTCTCTCCTCTTCGCCTTACTTCAGTGTCTCTCTGACACTCTCGACGTCTGCTGATGTGGCGTCTCCGTTACGCCCCTTCTCTCGTTAACATTCAGAACAAGGAATGTTCACCCTTTCTCCTGTTTCTGACTACTGCACTGATGACTTGGGTATCAAGCACGAGGTACTTGAATCAATGGTATAAGCTTCACTGCTGCTGACAAACTTCTTACTTGCTCCGTTAACCCGCTCAAGGTTTAGCGAAAAACAGCATTATTATGGCTGTATAAAATTTAGACCAATCTCCTGGCCGCGTGCCGTTGTTGGAGTGGTATAATGAGCTAAGAGCTCTGGATTTTAAGGAAAATCCTGTTCCCAGCTGAAGATTGTCTTCGCTACCTGGGACCGTATGGTATTTCTTTCGCCTCTGGCGATATCTCGAGCCCTCTGCTCCTGAGATGACAACTTGCTGTTGTAAAGGACAGAGGCTGGTTACTGTTACCAACAGATTACTGGTGGCAATGAATATATATATATATGAAGATATTTATTTGTTTGTATACTTGTTATGTTTGGAAATATTTGGTAATAATATTTTGAGTCTTAGGTTAGAACCCTAGTCAAAGGGCGAATACTCATGTTTTGCTTCGAGTGAAAGTAAATATATAGTCGCCCCACTTGAATATAGTTGAAAGGTTAACATTAGCGCATGCCCAATGAGACGATGAGTCGTCGTTGGCGCTTCCGTGATGACGGACGGATCTTGAAGGCTGTCGGACAAATGAGAGTCCGAAGTTTTTCATCATTGTGATTGATTCTGGGGAAGAGAGGAGTTTTCTCTCAGTACACTATGATGGTCGATACTTCTCCCAGAATATATATGTTAGTGTGCTAGTTACTAGTATTTCATGAACTTAAGGTAAAGAAGGAACATTTTTCTAAAACTTTACCTAGGCCTAACGACGCCATAGATGTCATATCATATATATATATATATATATATATATATATATATATATATATATATATATATATATATATATATATATATATATATATATATATATATATATATATATATATATATATATATATATATATATATATATATATATATATATATATATATATATATATATATATATATATATATATATATGATGGATCGTATGTAGACGATTCCTGTACTAGCAGCACTGTGAGTGGACATATGTAACATTCCTTATGGGTAAGGAAAACCCAAAGACATTAGATGAGCAAATGAACGGAACTTTCATTTATAGGGAAGATATCTTTTGGATGAACGTCGCTCACTTGGACCGGCGCCATTTTGAATCCCACTGTTGGTCTATTTGAATTGTCAGTCAGAGAACGGAGGTATCTCATTACCTGATGGTGATACCAAGACCTACAATGTATTGAAGTCTACTCATTGTTATTTGAGATTGTCAACCTTAAAAGAAAGACCCTGTTGAAGCTAAAGCCTAAAAGACTTAGCCTGAAAGACATAGTCAGCAGAGGGTCTGTAAGGGAGCATTGTGATGACCATTATTATTGTTAACTCAAACTGATGCTACTAGTCAGTGGAGGTATGAGACGATAGACTATCATAACTATATATTTGCTCCTATCGTCCGATTATATGCTAAGAGATTGCCAAATTGCTGTTGCCACCCATTTGTCAAGTATCCTATGATGTATTGTGTCAACCTGTTCCAATGACTGTCAGAGTGTGTATCATTAAACTGTCTGAAACGTCTACAGTAGTTCCAGTTATCATTGAATTCCAACCGTGAGGGTATGAGTGCATTACTACCAATTTGTCAACTCTACAGAACCATTCATGCATTCGCATATTGACACTCATATTAACACTCATTGTCAACAATACATTCTTGTCGGGGCCTCATTACGTTCCGGGACAAGGTGACCTATATGACCAACACTGTGCCGGGTTTGAGTTGACCACTTAATCTCATCAAGCCCTTATTAACGTGGTGACCTAAAAAAGGAGCTTTATCAGTTACCTCTCCTACGTGCCGTGAAAACTTGCTGTGAAACAAACAACAACAACAGCTATATAACACGTCAAAAGTTATACATCTCTAACACCTAACTCCCTTCTCCCTTTAAATCAATGCAGCTCCCCTGCTCTATTCCCGCACCAGCGATACATAACCATTTATGCCCCAAAAAGGTCAGCCTCCCATGCAATCCCCCCTCTGATCTATCTATCCAGTTTTCAAAGTAAACATCGATCTGTTAATCACCTTCCAGACATGGCTGACCTAAATCTTTTGTTATACGTGTCTAGCCACGGGTCACAACATTCAACTTTAGGAAACCCTCCTGTCCGTAATACTTTGGGCTACTTTAACACTGACCCTTGAAGATTCATTTATTAACACCAAATTTAAATTAGAACTCCCTAGGAATAATTGAATTCCATTATCAGAAATATAAACTACATCTCTTTGAAATAAAAGAAATTCCCATATCAGAAATATAGATTACATCTCTTGTCTTCTGATAACACAGCAATAAAAATGCTCCATAAATAACGTACAAAAATTTCGCTAGCATAATTATTTTGCGAGAATTATAAACACTTGAGGTTATCCATTTAACCCCCGTAGTTAAATACACGCGTATATATCTTAAAACAAACCACGCTGACCTAGGCCCTACGTCATCGCTGGCGTCCCTCTAAGACCAATGAAATCACTACAAAAATTAACAACTGTGACCTCAGCCAATTAGATTTGAAAGCAATTCGTGAGTCATATATGTTACTGTTTGCGCATCC